>JAUMJJ010000708.1:0-64703 GCA_033556795.1 Tapera naevia | reverse complement strand
GCTTCTTTCCTCCCAAACTCGGTTCATTTCCCTTCAAGTTGGTTTCTCCGCCCAAAACTTTGTTCATTTTCCCCAAAATTCGAATTTTTTAACCCAATTACTGGGTTCATTTTCCCAAAATATTTTTTTTCCCCAAAACTGGGTTCATTTTCCTTAAAAACGGGTTTTTCTGCCAAAACTGGGTTCATTTTCCGCATAATCAGCATTTTTCCTCCGAAACTAGGTTCATTTTCCACAAAATCCTTATTTCCCCCCAAAACTGGGTTTATTTTCACACAAATCAGGTTTTCCCCTCAAAACAGTATTCATTTTCCCCAAAATCTTCTATTTCCACTCCACACTTGGTTCATTTTCCCCAAAAACAGATTTTTCCCCCAAAACTGGGTCCATTTTCCCTAAATTCGGGTTTTTTTCCACCAAAACTCGGTTCATTTCCCTAGAAGTTGTTTTTCCCCCCCAAACTTTGTTCATTTTCCCCAAAATTCGGTTTTTTTACCCAATTACTGGGTTCGTTTTCTCCAAAATAATTGTTTTCCCCAAAACTGGGTTCATTTTCTGCATAATCAGTTTTTCCCTCTGAAACTGGGTTCATTTTCCACAAAATTCGGGAAATGAACTGAGTTTTGGTGGAAAAAAACTGACTTTGGGGAAAATGAACCCAGTTAGGGAGGAAAAAATCCGATTTTGGGGCAAATTACCCCAATTATGGGGGAAAACAAAATAATTTTCGGGAAATGAACCCAGTAATTGGAAAACCCAGATTCTGGGGAAAATGAACACAGTTTGGGAGGAAAGAAGCTGATTATGGGGAAAATGAAACCAGTTTTGGGGGAAAAAAACATTTTTGGTGAAAATGAACCCAGTTTTGAAGGAAAAAAGAAAGATTTTGGGGAAATAAAGCCAGTAACTGGTTCAAAAATCCATATGTTGGGGAAAATGAACACAATTTGGTGGGGAAAACCCGATATGTAGGGAAATAAACCCATTTTTGGTGGAAAAAAACATATTTTGAGGAAAATGAACCCAGTTTTTTTGGGGGAAAAAATTATGTTGGGGAAAATGAACCCAGTTTGGGAGGAGAGAAGCTGATTATGGGGGAAATGAACCCAGTTTGGGGGGGAAAAAATATTTTGTGGAAATAAAGCCAGTAACTGGGTAAAACCCCCGGATTTTGGAGAAAAATGAACCCAGTCTGGTGGGGAAAACCCAATTTGTAGGGAAATAAACCCAGTTTTGTGGAAAAAAAATATATTTTGGGGAAAATGAACGCAGTAATGGGGAAAAATCCTGATTTTGGGGAAAATGAACCAAGTGCGGAGTGGAAATAGAAGATTTTGAGGAAAATGAAATCAGTTTGGAGGGGACAACCTGATTTGTGTGAAAATGTACCCAGTTTTGGGGGTTAATAGGGATTTTCTGGAAAATGAACCTAGTTTTGGAGGGAAAAAAATGCTGATTATGCGGAATATGAACCCAGTTTTGGGGGAAAAATCCATTTTTAAGGAAAATGAACCCAGTTTGGGGGAAAAATATTATTTTGGGGAAAAAGAACCCAGTAATCGGGTAAAAAACCCGATTTTTTTGGAAAATGAACAGAGTTTGGGGGGGGGGGGGAACCAACTTGTAGGGAAATGAACCGAGTTTTGCTCGAAAAAAAACAACTTTGGGGAAAATCAACCCAGTTTGGGAGGGAAAAAAACGATTTTGGGGAAAATGAACCCAGTTTTGGGGGAAAAAAACCGATTTTGGGGAAATGAACCCAGTAATGGGGAAAAAAACTGATTTTGGGGAAAATGAACACTGTTTGGAGGGGAAAACTTGATTTGTGTGAAAATGCACCCAGTGTTTTGAAGAAAAAACGGATTTTGGGGAAAATGAACCCAGTTTGGGAGGATAGAAGCTGATTATGGGGAAAATGAACCCAGTTTGGGGGGGAAAAAATATTTTGTGGAAATAAAGCCAGTAATTGGGTAAAAACCCCGGATTTTGGAGAAAAATGAACCCAGTCTGGTGGGGAAAACCCAATTTGTAGGGAAATAAACCCAGTTTTGTGGAAAAAATATATTTTGGGGAAAATGAACGCAGTAATGGGGAAAAATCCTGATTTTGGGGAAAATGAACCAAGTGCGGAGTGGAAATAGAATATTTTGAGGAAAATGAAATCAGTTTGGAGGGGACAACCTGATTTGTGTGAAAATGTACCCAGTTTTGGGGGGGGGGGGGGAAGGATTTTGTGGAAAATGAACCTAGTTTTGGAGGAAAAAATCTGATTATGCGGAAAATGAACCCCTTTTGGGGGGAAAAATGATTTTGGGGGAAATGAACGCAGTAATTGGGTAAAAAACTCTAATTTGGGGGAAAATGGAACCAGTTTGGTAGGGAAAACCAAATTTGTAGGGAAGTGAACCCATTTTTGGTGGAAAAAAACATATTTTGGGGAAAATAGACCGAGTTTTGGGGGGGAAAAATGATTTTGGGGAAAATGAACCCAGTAATGGGGAAAAAAATGATTTTGGGGAAAATGAACCCAGTGTGGAATGGAAATAGAAGATTTTGGGGAAAATGAAATCAGATAGGAGGGGAAAACCTGATTTTTGTGAAAATGACCTGAGTTTTGGGGGGAAATAAGGATTTTATGTAAAATGAACCTATTTTCGGAGGAAAAAAGCTGATTATGTGGAAAATGAACCCAGTTTTGCGGAAAAACCTGTTTTCAAGGAAAATGAACCCAGTTTTGGGGAAAAAAATGATTTTGGGGAAAATGAACCCAGTGATCGGGTAAAAAACCCGGATTTTGGGGAAAATGAACACAGTTTGTTGGGGAAAACCTAATATGTAGGGAAATAAACCCAGTTTTGGTGGAAAAAACATATTTTGGGGAAAATGAACCCAGTTTTGGGGTAAAAAAATGATTTTTGGAAAAATTAACCCACTTTGTGAGAAAAACCCCTGATTTTGGAGAAAATGAACCCAGTAATGGGGTAAAATCCTGATTTTGGGGAAAATGAACCAAGTGCGGAGTGGAAATAGAAGGTTTTGAGGAAAATGAAATCAGTTTGGACGGGACAACCTGATTTGTGTGAAAATGTACCCAGTTTTGGGGGTTAATAGGGATTTTGCGGAAAATGAACCTAGTTTCGGAGGAAAAATTCTGATTATACGGAAAATGAACACAGTTTTGGGGGAAAAAAACGTTTTTAAGGAAAATGAACCCAGTTTTTGGGGAAAAAATTATTTTGGGGAAATGAACCCAGTAATTGGGAAAAAAACCCCGAATTTTGGGGAAAATCAGCAGAGTTGGGGGGGGGGAAGACTTGTAGAGAAATGAACCGACTTTTGCTGTAAAAAAACCGACTTTGGGTAAAATCAACTCAGTTTGGGAGGAAAAAATCCGATTTTGGGGAAAATGAACACTGGAGGGGAAAAAAACCTGGTTTTGGGGAAAATGAACACTGGAGGGGAAAACTAGATTTGTGTGAAAATGCACCCAGTGTTTTGTGGAAAAAAAGGATTTTGGGGAAAATGAACCCAGTTTAGGAAGAAAGAAGCTGATTATGGGGAAAATTAACCCAGTTTGGAGGGGATAACCCGTTTTTGATTAAAATGAACCCAGTTTTGAGGGAAAAAAAAATTTTTTGGGAAATAAAGCCAGTAATTGGGGCTTCTCGAAAACAACCAGGTTTTGGAGAAAATGAACACAATTTGGTGGGGAAAACCCAATATTTAGGGAAATAAACCCAGTTTTGGTGGAAAAAAAACATATTTTGGGGAAAATGAACACAGTTTTGGGGGAAAAAATGATTTTGGGGAAAATGAACCCAGTAATGGAGAAAAAAATCCTGATTTTGGGGAAAATGAACCCAGTGTGGAGTGGAAATTGAAGATTTTGGGGAAAATGAAATCAGTTTGGAGGGGAAAACCTGATTTGTGTGAAAATGTACCCAGTTTTTGGGGGAGAAAAAGGATTTTGGGTAAAATGAACCCAGTGTGGAGTGGAAATAGAAGATTTTGGAGAAAATGAACACTGTTTGGAGGGGAACACCTGATTTTGGAGAAAAAGCATCCAGTTTTGGGGGGAAATAATGATTTTGTGGAAAATGAATATAGTTTCGGAGGATAAAAACTATTTATGCAGAAAATGAACCCAGTAATGGAGAAAAAAATCCTGATTTTGGGGAAAATGAACCCAGTGTGGAGTGGAAATTGAAGATTTTGGGGAAAATGAAATCAGTTTGGAGGGGAAAACCTGATTTGTGTGAAAATGTACCCAGTTTTTGGGGGAGAAAAAGGATTTTGGGTAAAATGAACCCAGTGTGGAGTGGAAATAGAAGATTTTGGAGAAAATGAACACTGTTTGGAGGGGAACACCTGATTTTGGAGAAAAAGCATCCAGTTTTGGGGGGAAATAATGATTTTGTGGAAAATGAATATAGTTTCGGAGGATAAAAACTATTTATGCAGAAAATGAACCCAGTTTTGGGTAAAAAACCCGTTTTTAAGGAAAATGAACCCAATTTTGGGAAAAAAATTTATTTTTGTGAAAATGAATCCAGTAATTGGTTAAAAAACCCGAATTTTGGGGAAAATGAACCCTGTTTGGGAGGAAAAAAACCCGATTATTCGAAAAATTTACCCAGTTTTGGGGAAAAAATTATTTTGGGGAAAATGAAATCAGTTTTGGGAAAAAAATTATTTTGGGGAAAAAAAAATGATTTTGGGGAAAATGAACCCAGTTTTGGGGGAAAACCCCGGATTTGGGGAAAATGAACCCAGTTTTGGGGGAAAAAATGATTTTGGGGAAAATGAACCCAGTAATGGAGAAAAAATCCTGATTTTGGGGAAAATGAACCCAGTGTGGAGTGGAAATAGAAGATTTTGGGGAAAATGAACACTGTTTGGAGGGGAACACCTGATTTTGGAAAAAAGCATGCAGTTTTGGGGGGAAATAAGGATTTTGTGGAAAATGAATATAGTTTCGGAGGATAAAAACTATTTATGCAGAAAATGAACCCAGTTTTGTGTAAAAAACCCGTTTTTAAGGAAAATGAACCCAATTTGGGGAAAAAAAAATTATTTTTGTGAAAATGAACCCAGTAATTGGGTAAAAAACCCGAATTTTGGGGAAAATGAACCCCGTTTGGGAGGAAAAAACCCGATTATGGGAAAAATGAACCCAGTTTTGGGGAAAAAATTATTTTGGGGAAAATGAAATCAGTTTTGGGAAAAAAATTATTTTGGGGAAAATGAACCCAGTAATGGGGAAAAAAACCTGATTTTGGGGAAAATGAACCCAGTGTTTCAGAGGAAATAGAAGATTTTGGGGAAAAAAAATCAAAAATTCACCAAAAATTGCACCAAAAATTTCACCAAAATCATTATTTCCCTCCCAAAACTGGATTCATTTCCCCCAAAATCAGATTTTTTCCTCCCAAACCGGGTTCATTTTCCCCAAAATCCTATTTTTCCCCCAAAACTGGGTGCATATTCACACAAATCAGGTTTTCCCCTCCTAAAACGGTTCATTTTCCACAAAAGCTTCTATTTCCACTCCACACTGGGTTCATTTTCCCCATAATCAGGGTTTATTCCCAATTACTGTGTTCACTTTCTCAAAAATTCTTTTCCCCCCCCCCTCCCCCCCTCAAAAATGGGTTCATTTATCTCAAAAACTAACCCCTTGATTTTAAAGAATCCTGGAATTTCCTTCCATGAATAGCTGCCAAAGAGAAAGCTTTTTACCGGCAGGGTATTCCTCTCTCGAAGGCTTACAAATACAGGCAAAGAGAGGATCTGCTCCTGCTTTCTTGGGCAGCCTTCACAGTGTTTCCCCGGCTTTCACACCACATTCCGGCTGCAAACATTACGTTGGTCCGGAGACAGCGCCTTCTCTTGCCTGCTGGCTCTCTAAACTGAAACCGCTCAGAAAGCTGTCTCTGGCCGCGGTTTCACAGACAACTCGGCTGTCTGCTCCTTGCCGCTCTGAGGAGCAGTCATTTCAGATATCTAGCATCACATCACAGCGCATGCACATGAGTCTAAAATCTTTCTCTCTTAGAAACTTGCTATTTATGAAAATTGTTTTAGCATGACTTTTCATCTTCTAACAATGTAATTAAAGGGAAAATTATCAGATGATCTGCTCGTGCTTCAAGGCCGAGGGATCCCTGTTTTCCAGTGTAGTCTCATCAGCCTCTGCAAACTCTTTCTACTGAAACAGCAGGCAGGGAATCCACAGCACATTCTCTGAACGGCACGGTTTTGTGTTTCTCCAAAAGAGAGCAGAAACTAACCCCTCGATTTTAAAGAATCCTGGAATTTCCTTCCATGAATAGCTGCCAGAAGAAAAATCTTTTTACCGGCAGGGTATTCCTCTCTCGAAGGCTTACAAATACAGGCAAAGAGAGGATCTGCTCCTGCTTTCTTGAGCAGCCTTCACAGTGTTTCCCCGGCTTTCACACCACATTCCGGCTGCAAACATTACGTTGGTCCGGAGACAGCGCCTTCTCTTACCGGCTAGCTCTCTAAACTGAAGCCGGTCGGAAAGCTGCCTCTGCCCGCGGTTCTAAAGACATCCCGGCGGTCTTCTTCTTGCCTCCCTGACGAACAGTCATTTCAGATTTTGGGAGGAATTAACACAGTTTGGGAGAAAAAAGACTGATTATGGGGAAAATGAAGCCAGTTTGTGGGGAAAAAGACGTTTTTGAATATAATAAACCCAGTTATGGGGAAAATGAACCAGTAATGGGGAAAAAACCGATTATGGGGAAAATGAACAGAGTTTGGGGGGGGAAAACCCATTTTGTAGGGAAAGGAACACAGTTAAGGTGGAAAGAAACAGATTCTGTGGAAAATGAAATTGTAGGGAAATGAACCCAGTTTTGCTGGAATAAAACATATTTTGTGGAATATGAGGGGTTTTTTCTCCCCCCGACTGGATTCATTTTCCCCAAAATCGGGTTTTTTTCCTCCCAAATTGGGTTCATTTTCCCCAAAATCCTTTTTTTCCCACAAAAACTGGGTGCATTTTCACACAAATCAGGTTTTCCCCTCCAAACTGATTACATTTTCCAAAAATCTTCTATTTCCACTTCACACTGGGTTTATTTTCCCCAAAATCATTTTTTTTCCCCATTACTGGATTCATTTCCCCAAAATCATTTTTTTTCCACCAAAACTGAGTTCATTTTCCCGAATTCGTTTCACCCCCTCCCCCCCCCCCCAAAAAAAAAACTGGCTGCATTTTCACACAAATGAGATTTTCCCCTCCAAACTGATTTCATTTTCCCCCAAATCCGGGTTTATTTCCCAATTACTGGGTTCATTTCCCCAAAATAATTTTTTCCCAAAGCACTCTTCATTTTCCCCAAAATCGATTTTTTTCCACCAAAACAGAGACCATTTACCTACAAGTTGGGTTTTCCCCCCAAACTGTGTTCATTTTCCCCCAAATTAGGGTTTTTTTTACAAAATTACTGGGTTAATTTTCCCCAAAATCTCTTCGCCCCCCCCCCCCCCCCCCCCCAAACTGGATGCATTTTCATACAAATCAGGTTTTTCCCCCCCAAACTGGGTTAATTTTCACCATAATCAGCTTCTTTCCTCCCAAACTCGGTTAATTTCCCTTCAAGTTGGTTTCCTCCGCCCAAAACTTTGTTCATTTTCCCCAAAATTCGAATTTTTTAACCCAATTACTGGGTTCATTTTCCCAAAATATTTTTTTTCCCCAAAACTGGGTTCATTTTCCTTAAAAACGGGTTTTTCTGCCAAAACTGGGTTCATTTTCCGCATAATCAGCATTTTTCCTCCGAAACTAGGTTCATTTTCCACAAAATCCTTATTTCCCCCCAAAACTGGGTTTATTTTCACACAAATCAGGTTTTCCCCTCAAAACAGTATTCATTTTCCCCAAAATCTTCTATTTCCACTCCACACTTGGTTCATTTTCCCCAAAAACAGATTTTTCCCCCAAAACTGGGTCCATTTTCCCTAAATTCGGTTTTTTTTTCCACCAAAACTCGGTTCATTTCCCTAGAAGTTGTTTTTCCCCCCCAAACTTTGTTCATTTTCCCCAAAATTCGGTTTTTTTACCCAATTACTGGGTTCGTTTTCTCCAAAATAATTGTTTTCCCCAAAACTGGGTTCATTTTCTGCATAATCAGTTTTTCCCTCTGAAACTGGGTTCATTTTCCACAAAATTCGGGAAATTAACTGAGTTTTGGTGGAAAAAAACTGACTTTGGGGAAAATGAACCCAGTTAGGGAGGAAAAAATCCGATTTTGGGGCAAATTACCCCAATTATGGGGGAAAACAAAATAATTTTCGGGAAATGAACCCAGTAATTGGAAAACCCGGATTCTGGGGAAAATGAACACAGTTTGGGAGGAAAGAAGCTGATTATGGGGAAAATGAAACCAGTTTTGGGGGAAAAAAACATTTTTGGTGAAAATGAACCCAGTTTTGAAGGAAAAAAGAAAGATTTTGGGGAAATAAAGCCAGTAACTGGTTCAAAAATCCATATGTTGGGGAAAATGAACACAATTTGGTGGGGAAAACCCGATATGTAGGGAAATAAACCCATTTTTGGTGGAAAAAATATATTTTGAGGAAAATGAACCCAGTTTTTTTGGGGAAAAAATTATTTTGGGGAAAATGAACCCAGTTTGGGAGGAGAGAAGCTGATTATGGGGGAAATGAACCCAGTTTGGGGGGGAAAAAATATTTTGTGGAAATAAATCCAGTAATTGGGTAAAAACCCCGGATTTTGGAGAAAAATGAACCCAGTCTGGTGGGGAAAACCCAATTTGTAGCGAAATAAACCCAGTTTTGTGGAAAAAATATATTTTGGGGAAAATGAACGCAGTAATGGGGAAAAATCCTGATTTTGGGGAAAATGAACCAAGTGCGGAGTGGAAATAGAATATTTTGAGGAAAATGAAATCAGTTTGGAGGGGACAACCTGATTTGTGTGAAAATGTACCCAGTTTTGGGGGTTAATAGGGATTTTCTGGAAAATGAACCTAGTTTTGGAGGGAAAAAAATGCTGATTATGCGGAAAATGAACCCAGTTTTGGGGGAAAAATCCATTTTTAAGGAAAATGAACCCAGTTTGGGGGAAAAATATTATTTTGGGGAAAATGAACCCAGTAATCGGGTAAAAAACCCGATTTTTTTGGAAAATGAACAGAGTTTGGGGGGGGGGGAACCAACTTGTAGGGAAATGAACCGAGTTTTGCTCGAAAAAAACCAACTTTGGGGAAAATCAACCCAGTTTGGGAGGGAAAAAAACGATTTTGGGGAAAATGAACCCAGTTTTGGGGGAAAAAAACCCGATTTTGGGGAAATGAACCCAGTTTTGGGGGAAAAAACCTGATTTTGGGGAAAATGAACACTGTTTGGAGGGGAAAACTTGATTTGTGTGAAAATGCACCCAGTGTTTTGAAGAAAAAAAGGATTTTGGGGAAAATGAACCCAGTTTGGGAGGATAGAAGCTGATTATGGAGAAAATGAACCCAGTTTGGGGGGGGGAAAATATTTTGTGGAAATAAAGCCAGTAATTGGGTAAAAAACCCGGATTTTGGAGAAAAATGAAACCAGTCTGGTGGGGAAAACCCAATTTGTAGGGAAATAAACCCAGTTTTGTGGAAAAAATATATTTTGGGGAAAATGAACGCAGTAATGGGGAAAAATCCTGATTTTGGGGAAAATGAACCAAGTGCGGAGTGGAAATAGAAGATTTTGAGGAAAATGAAATCAGTTTGGAGGGGACAACCTGATTTGTGTGAAAATGTACCTAGTTTTGGGGGGGGGGGGGGGAAGGATTTTGTGGAAAATGAACCTAGTTTTGGAGGAAAAAATCTGATTATGCGGAAAATGAACCCCTTTTGGGGGGAAAAATAATTTTGGGGGAAATGAACGCAGTAATTGGGTAAAAAACTCTAATTTGGGGGAAAATGGAACCAGTTTGGTAGGGAAAACCAAATTTGTAGGGAAGTGAACCCATTTTTGGTGGAAAAAAAACATATTTTGGGGAAAATGAACCGAGTTTTGGGGGGAAAAAAATGATTTTGGGGAAAATGAACCCAGTAATGGGGAAAAAAATGATTTTGGGGAAAATGAACCCAGTGTGGAATGGAAATAGAAGATTTTGGGGAAAATGAAATCAGATAGGAGGGGAAAACCTGATTTTTGTGAAAATGAACTGAGTTTTGGGGGGAAATAAGGATTTTATGTAAAATGAACCTATTTTCGGAGGAAAAAAGCTGATTATGTGGAAAATGAACCCAGTTTTGCAGAAAAACCTGTTTTCAAGGAAAATGAACCCAGTTTTGGGGAAAAAAATGATTTTGGGGAAAATGAACCCAGTGATCGGGTAAAAAACACGGATTTTGGGGAAAATGAACACAGTTTGTTGGGGAAAACCTAATATGTAGGGAAATAAACCCAGTTTTGGTGGGAAAAACATATTTTGGGGAAAATGAACCCAGTTTTGGGGTAAAAAAATGATTTTTGGAAAATTAACCCACTTTGTGAGAAAAACCCCTGATTTTGGGGAAAATGAACCCAGTAATGGGGTAAAATCCTGATTTTGGGGAAAATGAACCAAGTGCGGAGTGGAAATAGAAGGTTTTGAGGAAAATGAAATCAGTTTGGATGGGACAACCTGATTTGTGTGAAAATGTACCCAGTTTTGGGGGTTAATAGGGATTTTGCGGAAAATGAACCTAGTTTCGGAGGAAAAATTCTGATTATACGGAAAATGAACACAGTTTTGGGGGAAAAAAACGTTTTTAAGGAAAATGAACCCAGTTTTTGGGGAAAAAATTATTTTGGGGAAAATGAACGCAGTAATTGGGTAAAAAAACCCGAATTTTGGGGAAAATCAGCAGAGTTGGGGGGGGGGGGGGAAGACTTGTAGAGAAATGAACCGACTTTTGCTGTAAAAAAACCGACTTTGGGGAAAATCAACCCAGTTTGGGAGGAAAAAATCCGATTTTGGGGAAAATGAACACTGGAGGGGAAAAAAACCTGGTTTTGGGGAAAATGAACACTGGAGGGGAAAACTAGATTTGTGTGAAAATGCACCCAGTGTTTTGTGGAAAAAAAGGATTTTGGGGAAAATGAACCCAGTTTAGGAAGAAAGAAGCTGATTATGGGGAAAATTAACCCAGTTTGGAGGGGATAACCCGTTTTTGATTAAAATGAACCCAGTTTTGAGGGAAAAAGAAATTTTTTGGGAAATAAAGCCAGTAATTGGGGCTTATCGAAAACAACCAGGTTTTGGAGAAAATGAACACAATTTGGTGGGGAAAACCCAATATTTAGGGAAATAAACCCAGTTTTGGTGGAAAAAAAACATATTTTGGGGAAAATGAAAACAGTTTTGGGGGAAAAAATGATTTTGGGGAAAATGAACCCAGTAATGGAGAAAAAATCCTGATTTTGGGGAAAATGAACCCAGTGTGGAGTGGAAATTGAAGATTTTGGGGAAAATGAAATCAGTTTGGAATGGAAAACCTGATTTGTGTGAAAATGTACCCAGTTTTTGGGGGAGAAAAAGGATTTTGGGTAAAATGAACCCAGTGTGGAGTGGAAATAGAAGATTTTGGAGAAAATGAATAGTGTTTGGAGGGGAACACCTGATTTTGGAGAAAAAGCATCCAGTTTTGGGGGGAAATAAGGATTTTGTGGAAAATGAATATAGTTTCGGAGGATAAAAACTATTTATGCAGAAAATGAACCCAGTTTTGGGTAAAAAAACCCGTTTTTAAGGGAAATGAACCCAGTAATTGGGTAAAAAAACCCGAATTTTGGGGAAAATGAACCCCGTTTGGGAGGAAAAAAACCTGATTATGGGAAAAATGAACCCAGTTTTGGGGAAAAAAATTATTTTGAGGAAAATGAAATCAGTTTTGGGAAAAAAATTATTTTGGGGAAAATGAACCCAGTAATGGGGAAAAAAAAATGATTTTGGGGAAAATGAACCCAGTTTTGGGGGAAAACCCCGGATTTGGGGAAAATGAACACAGTTTTGGGGGAAAAAATGATTTTGTGGAAAATAAACCCAGTTTTGGGGAAAACCCCGGATTTGGGGAAAATGAACCCAGTAATGGGGAAAAAAAAAAATGATTTTGGGGAAAATGAACCCAGTTTTGGGGGAAAACCCCGGATTTGGGGAAAATGAACCCAGTTTTGGGGGAAAAAATGATTTTGGGGAAAATGAACCCAGTGTGGAGTGGAAATAGAAGATTTTGGGGAAAATGAAATCAGTTTGGAGGGGAACACCTGATTTTGGAGAAAAAGCATCCAGTTTTGGGGGGAAATAAGGATTTTGTGGAAAATGAATATAGTTTCGGAAGATAAAAGCTATTTATGCAGAAAATGAACCCAGTTTTGGGTAAAAAACCCGTTTTTAAGGAAAATGAACCCAATTTTGGGGAAAAAAAATTATTTTTGGGAAAATGAAACCAGTAATTGGGTAAAAAACCCGAATTTTGGGGAAAATGAACCCCGTTTGGGAGGAAAAAAACCCAATTATGGGAAAAATGAACCCAGTTTTGGGGAAAAAAAACTGATTTTGGGGAAAATGAAATCAGTTTTGGGAAAAAAATTATTTTGGGGAAAATGAACCCAGTAATGGGGAAAAAAACCTGATTTTGGGGAAAATGAACCCAGTGTTTCAGAGGAAATAGAAGATTTTGGGGAAAAAAAATCAAAAATTCACCAAAAATTACACCAAAAATTTCACCAAAATCATTATTTCCCTCCCAAAACTGGATTCATTTCCCCCAAACTCAGATTTTTTCCTCCCAAACCGGGTTCATTTTCCCCAAAATCCTATTTTTCCCCCAAAACTGGGTGCATATTCACACAAATCAGGTTTTCCCCTCCTAAAACGGTTCATTTTCCACAAAAGCTTCTATTTCCACTCCACACTGGGTTCATTTTCCTCATAATCAGGGTTTATTCCCAATTACTGTGTTCACTTTCTCAAAAATCCTTTTACCCCCCCCCCCCCCCCCCTCAAAAATGGGTTCATTTATCTCAAAAAACTAACCCCTTGATTTTAAAGAATCCTGGAATTTCCTTCCATGAATTGCTGCCAAAGAGAAAGCTTTTTACCGGCAGGGTATTCCTCTCTCGAAGGCTTACAAATACAGACAAAGAGAGGATCTGCTCCTGCTTTCTTGAGCAGCCTTCACAGTGTTTCCCCGGCTTTCACACCACATTCCGGCTGCAAACATTACGTTGGTCCGGAGACAGCGCCTTCTCTTGCCGGCTGGCTCTCTAAACAGAAACCGCTCAGAAAGCTGTCTCTGGCCGCAGTTTCACAGACATCTCGGCTGTCTGCTCCTTGCCTCTCTGAGGAGCAGTCATTTCAGATATCTAGCATCACATCACAGCGCATGCACATGAGTCTAAAATCTTTCTCTCTTAGAAACCTGCTATTTATGAAAATTGTTTTAGCATGACTTTTCATCTTCTAACAATGTAATTAAAGGGAAAATTATCAGATGATCTGCTCGTGCTTCAAGGACGAGGGATCCCTGTTTTCCAGTGTAGTCTCATCAGCCTCTGCAAACTCTTTCTACTGAAACAGCAGGCAGGGAATCCACAGCACATTCTCTGAACAGCACGGTTTTGTGTTTCTCCAAAGGAGAGCAGAAACTAACCCCTTGATTTTAAAGAATCACAGAATGTTCTTCCATGAATCGCTGCTAGAAGAGAAAGCATTTTAGCGGCAGGCTATTCCTCTCTCGAAGGCTGACAAATACAGGCAAACAGTCGAGCTGCTTTTGCTTTCTTGCGCAGCCTTCACAGTGTAGCCCCGGCTTTCACAGTAGGCTTCAGCTGCAAACATTACGTTGTTCGGGAGACAGTGCCTTCTCTTACCGGCTAGCTCTCTAAACTGAAGCCGGTCGGAAAGCTGCCTCTCGCCGCGGTTCTACAGACATCCCGGCGGTCTGCTGTTTGCCTCCCTGACGAACAGTCTTTTCCGATTTCTAGCAGCATATTAAAGCGCGTCCACAGCAGTCTAAAATCTTGCCTCCTACCCACCCCCGAATTTTCTATTTTGGAAATGTTTTAGCATGACATCTAATCTCCTAACAATGTATTTAAAAGACAAATAATCGGATGATCTGTTCGTGTTCAAGGACGAGAGATACCTTTTTTTCCTGTCCATTCCCTTCAGCCTCTGCAAACTGTTTCTGCTGAAACTTGTTACAACAGCCGGCAGCGAATTCACACACATTCTCTGAACTGCAGGGTTTTGTTTCTCCTCCAAGGGAGTGCAGAAACTAACCCTTTGAATTTAAAGAATCCTGGAATTTCCTTCCATGAATAGCTGCCAGAAGAGAAAGCTTTTTACTTGCAGGGTATTCCTCTCTCGAAGGCTTACAAATACAGGCAAAGTGAGGATCTGCTCCTGCTTTCTTGAGCAGCCTTCACAGTGTTTCCCCGGCTTTCACACCACATTCCGGCTGCAAACATTACGTTGGTCCGGAGACAGCGCCTTCTCTTACCGGCTAGCTCTCTAAACTGAAGCCGGTCGGAAAGCTGCCTCTGCCCGCGGTTCTAAAGACATCCCGGCGGTCTTCTTCTTGCCTCCCTGACGAACAGTCATTTCAGATTTTGGGAGGAATTAACACAGTTTGGGAGAAAAAAGACTGATTATGGGGAAAATGAAGCCAGTTTGTGGGGAAAAAGCCGGTTTTGAATATAATAAACCCAGTTATGGGGAAAATGAACCAGTAATGGGGAAAAAACCGATTATGGGGAAAATGAACAGAGTTTGGGGGGGAAAACCCATTTTGTAGGGAAAGGAACACAGTTTAGGTGGAAAGAAACAGATTCTGTGGAAAATGAAATTGTAGGGAAATGAACCCAGTTTTGCTGGAATAAAACATATTTTGTGGAAAATGAGGGTTTTTTTTCTCCCCCCGACTGGATTCATTTTCCCCAAAATCGGGTTTTTTTCCTCCCAAATTGGGTTCATTTTCCCCAAAATCCTATTTTTCCCACAAAAACTGGGTGCATTTTCACACAAATCAGGTTTTCCCCTCCAAACTGATTACATTTTCCAAAAATCTTCTATTTCCACTCCACACTGGGTTTATTTTCCCCAAAATCATTTTTTTCCCCATTACTGGATTCATTTCCCTAAAATCGTTTTTTTTTCCACCCAAACTGAGATCATTTTTCCGAAATCGTTTCCCTCCCTCCCCCCCCCCCCCCAAAATAAACTGGCTGCATTTTCACACAAATGAGATTTTCCCCTCCAAACTGATTTCATTTTCCCCCAAATCCGGGTTTATTTCCCAATTACTGGGTTCATTTCCCCAAAATAATTTTTTCCCAAAGCACTGTTCATTTTCCCCAAAATCGATTTTTTTCCACCAAAACAGAGACCATTTACCTACAAGTTGGGTTTTCCCCCCAAACTGTGTTCATTTTCCCCCAAATTAGGTTTTTTTACAAAATTTTACAAAATTACTGGGTTAATTTTCCCCAAAATCACTTCGCCCCCCCCCCCCCCCCCAAACTGGATGCATTTTCATACAAATCAGGTTTTTCCCCCCCAAACTGGGATAATTTTCACCATAATCAGCTTCTTTCCTCACAAACTCGGTTCATTTCCCTTCAAGTTGGTTTCCTCCGCCCAAAACTTTGTTCATTTTCCCCAAAATTCGAATTTTTTAACCCAATTACTGGGTTCATTTTCCCAAAATATTTTTTTTCCCCAAAACTGGGTTCATTTTCCTTAAAAACGGGTTTTTCTGCCAAAACTGGGTTCATTTTCCGCATAATCAGCATTTTTCCTCCGAAACTAGGTTCATTTTCCACAAAATCCTTATTTCCCCCAAAACTGGGTTTATTTTCACACAAATCAGGTTTTCCCCTCAAAACAGTATTCATTTTCCCCAAAATCTTCTATTTCCACTCCACACTTGGTTCATTTTCCCCAAAAACAGATTTTTCCCCCAAAACTGGGTCCATTTTCCCTAAATTCGGGTTTTTTTCCACCAAAACTCGGTTCATTTCCCTAGAAGTTGTGTTTTCCCCCCCAAACTTTGTTCATTTTCCCCAAAATTCGGTTTTTTTACCCAATTACTGGGTTCGTTTTCTCCAAAATAATTGTTTTCCCCAAAACTGGGTTCATTTTCTGCATAATCAGTTTTTCCCTCTGAAACTGGGTTCAATTTCCACAAAATTCGGGAAATGAACTGAGTTTTGGTGGAAAAAAACTGATTTTGGGGGAAAATGAACCCAGTTAGGGAGGAAAAAATCCGATTTTGGGGCAAATTACCCCAATTATGGGGGAAAACAAAATAATTTTCGGGAAATGAACCCAGTAATTGGAAAACCCGGACTCTGGGAAAAATGAACACAGTGTGGGAGGAAAGAAGCTGATTATGGGGAAAATGAAACCAGTTTTGGGGGAAAAAAACATTTTTGGTGAAAATGAACCCAGTTTTGAAGGAAAAAAAAAAGATTTTGGGGAAATAAAGCCAGTAACTGGTTCAAAAATCCATATGTTGGGGAAAATGAACACAATTTGGTGGGGAAAACCCGATATGTAGGGAAATAAACCCATTTTTGGTGGAAAAAACATATTTTGAGGAAAATGAACCCATTTTTTTTGGGGAAAAAATTATGTTGGGGAAAATGAACCCAGTTTGGAGGAGAGAAGCTGATTATGGGGGAAATGAACCCAGTTTGGGGGGGAAAAAATATTTTGTGGAAATAAAGCCAGTAATTGGGTAAAAACCCCGGATTTTGGAGAAAAATGAACCCAGTCTGGTGGGGAAAACCCAATTTGTAGGGAAATAAACCCAGTTTTGTGGAAAAAATATATTTTGGGGAAAATGAACCCAGTAATGGGGAAAAATCCTGATTTTGGGGAAAATGAACCAAGTGCGGAGTGGAAATAGAATATTTTGAGGAAAATGAAATCAGTTTGGAGGGTACAACCTGATTTGTGTGAAAATGTACCCAGTTTTGGGGGGGGGTTAATAGGGATTTTCTGGAAAATGAACCTAGTTTTGGAGGGAAAAAAATGCTGATTATGCGGAAAATGAACCCAGTTTTGGGGGAAAAATCCATTTTTAAGGAAAATGAACCCAGTTTGGGGGAAAAATATTATTTTGGGGAAAATGAACCCAGTAATCGGGTAAAAAACCCGATATTTTTGGAAAATGAACAGAGTTTGGGGGGGGGGGGAACCAACTTGTAGGGAAATGAACGAGTTTTGCTAGAAAAAAAACCAACTTTGGGGAAAATCAACCCAGTGTGGGAGGGAAAAAAAACGATTTTGGGGAAAATGAACCCAGTTTTGGGGGAAAAAAACCCGATTTTGGGGAAATGAACCCAGTTTTGGGGGAAAAAACATGATTTTGGGGAAAATGAACACTGTTTGGAGGGGAAAACTTGATTTGTGTGAAAATGCACCCAGTGTTTTGAAGAAAAAAAGGATTTTGGGGAAAATGAACCCAGTTTGGGAGGATAGAAGCTGATTATGGGGAAAATGAACCCAGTTTGGGGGGGAAAAAATATTTTGTGGAAATAAAGCCAGTAATTGGGTAAAATCCCCGGATAGAAAAATGAACCCAGTCTGGTGGGGAAAACCCAATTTGTAGGGAAATAAACCCAGTTTTGTGGAAAAAATATATTTTGGGGAAAATGAACGCAGCAATGGGGAAAAATCCTGATTTTGGGGAAAATGAACCAAGTGCGGAGTGGAAATAGAAGATTTTGAGGAAAATGAAATCACTTTGGAGGGGGACAACCTGATTTGTGTGAAAATGTACCCAGTTTTGGGGGGGGGGGGGGGAAGGATTTTGTGAAAATGAACCTAGTTTTGGAGGAAAAAATCTGATTATGCGGAAAATGAACCCTTTTGGGGGAAAATGATTTTGGGGGAAATGAACGCAGTAATTGGGTAAAAACTCTAATTTGGGGGAAAATGGAACCAGTTTGGTAGGGAAAACCAAATTTGTAGGGAAGTGAACCCATTTTTGGTGGAAAAAAACATATTTTGGGGAAAATGGACACAGTTTTGGGGGGAAAAAATGATTTTTGGAAAATGAACCCAGTAATGGGGAAAAAAATGATTTTGGGGAAAATGAACCCAGTGTGGAATGGAAATAGAAGATTTTGGGGAAAATGAAATCAGATAGGAGGGGAAAACCTGATTTTTGTGAAAATGAACTGAGTTTTGGGGGAAATAAGGATTTTATGTAAAATGAACCTATTTTCGGAGGAAAAAAGCTGATTATGTGGAAAATGAACCCAGTTTTGCGGAAAAACCTGTTTTCAAGGAAAATGAACCCAGTTTTGGGGAAAAAAATGATTTGGGGAAAATTAACCCAGTGATCGGGTAAAAAACCCGGATTTTGGGGAAAATGAACACAGTTTGTTGGGGAAAACCTAATATGTAGGGAAATAAACCCAGTTTTGGTGGGAAAACATATTTTGGGGAAAATGAACCCAGTTTTGGGGGTAAAAAAAATGATTTTTGGAAAAATTAACCCACTTTGTGAGAAAACCCCCTGATTTTGGAGAAAATGAACCCAGTAATGGGGAAAAATCCTGATTTTGGGGAAAATGAACCAAGTGCGGAGTGGAAATAGAAGGTTTTGAGGAAAATGAAATCAGTTTGGACGGGACAACCTGATTTGTGTGAAAATGTACCCAGTTTTGGGGGTTAATAGGGATTTTGCGGAAAATGAACCTAGTTTCGGAGGAAAAATTCTGATTATACGGAAAATGAACACAGTTTTGGGGGAAAAATCCATTTTAAGGACAATGAACCCAGTTTTGGGGAAAAAATTATTTGGGGAAAATGAACGCAGTAATTGGGTAAAAAAAACCCGAATTTTGGGGAAAATCTGCAGAGTTGGGGGGGGGGGAAGACTTGTAGAGAAATGAACCGACTTTTGCTGTAAAAAAACCGACTTTGGGAAAATCAACTCAGTTTGGGAGGAAAAAATCCGATTTTGGGGAAAATGAACACTGGAGGGGAAAAAAACCTGGTTTTGGGGAAAATGAACACTGGAGGGGAAAACTAGATTTGTGTGAAAATGCACCAGTGTTTTGTGGAAAAAAAGGATTTTGGGGAAAATGAACCCAGTTTAGGAAGAAAGAAGCTGATTATGGGGAAAATTAACCCAGTTTGGAGGGGATAACCCGTTTTTGATTAAAATGAACCCAGTTTTGAGGGAAAAAAATTTTTTTGGGAAATAAAGCCAGTAATTGGGGCTTCTCGAAAACAACCAGGTTTTGGAGAAAATGAACACAATTTGGTGGGAAAACCCAATATTTAGGGAAATAAACCAGTTTTGGTGGAAAAAAAACATATTTTGGGGAAAATGAACACAGTTTTGGGGAAAAAATGATTTTGGGGAAAATGAACCCAGTAATGGAGAAAAAAATCCTGATTTTGGGAAAATGAACCCAGTGTGGAGTGGAAATTGAAGATTTTGGGAAAATGAAATCAGTTTGGAGGGGAAAACCTGATTTGTGTGAAAATGTACCCAGTTTTTGGGGGAGAAAAAGGATTTTGGGTAAAATGAACCCAGTGTGGAGTGGAAATAGAAGATTTTGGAGAAAATGAACACTGTTTGGAGGGGAACACCTGATTTGGAGAAAAAGCATCCAGTTTTGGGGGAAATAAGGATTTTGTGGAAAATGAATATAGTTTCGGAGGATAAAAACTATTTATGCAGAAAATGAACCCAGTTTTGGGTAAAAAACCCGTTTTTAAGGAAAATGAACCCAATTTTGGGGAAAAAAAATTATTTTGGGAAAATGAACCCAGTAATTGGGTAAAAAACCCGAATTTTGGGGAAAATGAACCCGTTTGGGAGGAAAAAAAACCGATTATGGAAAAATGAACCCAGTTTTGGGGAAAAAATTATTTGAGGAAAATGAAATCAGTTTTGGGAAAAAAATTATTTTGGGGAAAATGAACCCAGTAATGGGGAAAAAACCTGATTTTGGGGAAAATGAACCCAGTGTTTCAGAGGAAATAGAAGATTTTGAGGAAAAAAAATCAAAAATTCACCAAAAATTACACCAAAAACTTCACCAAAATCATTATTTCCCTCCCAAAACTGGATTCATTTCCCCCAAAATCAGATTTTTTTCCTCCCAAACCGGGTTCATTTTCCCCAAAATCCTATTTTTCCCCCAAAACTGGGTGCATATTCATACAAATCAGGTTTTCCCCTCCTAAAACGGTTCATTTTCCTCAAAAGCTTCTATTTCCACTCCACACTGGGTTCATTTTCCCCATAATCAGGGTTTATTCCCAATTACTGTGTTCACTTTCTCAAAAATCCTTTTACCCCCCCCCCCCCCCTCAAAAATGGGTTCATTTATCTCAAAAACTAACCCCTTGTTTTAAAGAATCCTGGAATTTCCTTCCATGAATAGCTGCCAGAAGAGAAAGCATTCTACCGGCAGGGTATTCCTCTCTCGAAGGCTTACAAATACAGGCAAAGTGAGGATCTGCACCTGCTTTCTTGAGCAGCCTTCACAGTGTTTCCCCGGCTTTCACACCACATTCCGGCTGCAAACATTACGTTGGTCCGGAGACAGCGCCTTCTCTTGCCGGCTGGCTCTCTAAACAGAAACCGCTCAGAAAGCTGTCTCTGGCCGCGGTTCCACAGACATCTCGGCTGTCTGCTCCTTGCCTCTCTGAGGAGCAGTCATTTCAGATATCTAGCATCACATCACAGCGCATGCACATGAGTCTAAAATCTTTCTCTCTTAGAAACTTGCTATTTATGAAAATTGTTTTAGCATGACTTTTCATCTTCTAACAATGTAATTAAAGGGAAAATTATCAGATGATCTGCTCGTGCTTCAAGACGAGGGATCCCTGTTTTCCAGTGTAGTCTCATCAGCCTCTGCAAACTCTTTCTACTGAAACAGCAGGCAGGGAATCCACAGCACATTCTCTGAACAGCACGGTTTTGTGTTTCTCCAAAGGAGAGCAGAAACTAACCCCTTGATTTTAAAGAATCCTGGAATGTTCTTCCATGAATTGCTGCTAGAAGAAGAAAGCATTTTAGGGGCAGGCTATTCCTCTCTCGAAGGCTGACAAATACAGGCAAACAGTCGAGCTGCTTTTGCTTTCTTGAGCAGCCCTTCACAGTGTAGCCCCGGCTTTCACAGTAGGCTTCAGCTGCAAACATTACGTTGTTCGGGAGACAGTGCCTTCTCTTACCGGCTAGCTCTCTAAACTGAAGCCGGTCGGAAAGCTGCCTCTGCCCGCGGTTCTAAAGACATCCCGGCGGTCTTCTTCTTGCCTCCCTGACGAACAGTCATTTCAGATTTTGGGAGGAATTAACACAGTTTGGGAGAAAAAAAACTGATTATGGGAAAATGAAGCCAGTTTGTTGGGAAAAAGCCGTTTTTGAATATAATAAACCCATTATGGGGAAAATGAACCAGTAATGGGGAAAAAACCGATTATGGGGAAAATGAACAGAGTTTGGGGGGGGAAAACCCATTTTGTAGGGAAAGGAACACAGTTAAGGTGGAAAGAAACAGATTCTGTGGAAAATGAAATTGTAGGGAAATGATCCCAGTTTTGCTGGAATAAAACATATTTTGTGGAAAATGAGGGTTTTTTTCTCCCCCTGACTGGATTCATTTTCCCCAAAATCGGGTTTTTTTCCTCCCAAATTGGGTTCATTTTCCCCAAAATCCTTTTTTTTCCCACAAAAACTGGGTGCATTTTCACACAAATCAGGTTTTCCCCTCCAAACTGATTACATTTTCCAAAAATCTTCTATTTCCACTCCACACTGGGTTTATTTTCCCCAAAATCATTTTTTTCCCCATTACTGGATTCATTTCCCTAAAATCGTCTTTTTCCACCCAAACTGAGATCATTTTCCCCCAAAATCACTTCGCCCCCTCCCCCCCCCCCCCCAAACTGGATGCATTTTCATACAAATCAGGTTTTTTCCCCCCAAACTGGGATAATTTTCACCATAATCAGCTTCTTTCCTCACAAACTCGGTTCATTTCCCTTCAAGTTGGTTTCCTCCGCCCAAAACTTTGTTCATTTCCCCAAAATTCGAATTTTTTAACCAATTACTGGGTTCATTTTCCGAAAATATTTTTTTTCCCCAAAACTGGGTTCATTTTCCTTAAAAACGGGTTTTTCTGCCAAAACTGGGTTCATTTTCCGCATAATCAGCATTTTTCCTCCGAAACTAGGTTCATTTTCCACAAAATCCTTATTTCCCCCAAAACTGGGTTTATTTTCACACAAATCAGGTTTTCCCCTCAAAAACAGTATTCATTTTCCCCAAAATCTTCTATTTCCACTCCACACTTGGTTCATTTTCCCCAAAAACAGATTTTTCCCCCAAAACTGGGTCCATTTTCCCTAAATTCGGGTTTTTTTCCACCAAAACTCGGTTCATTTCCTAGAAGTTGTGTTTTCCCCCCCCAAACTTTGTTCATTTTCCCCAAAATTCGGTTTTTTTACCCAATTACTGGGTTCGTTTTCTCCAAAATAATTGTTTTCCCCAAAACTGGGTTCATTTTCTGCATAATCAGTTTTTCCCTCTGAAACTGGGTTCAATTTCCACAAAATTCGGGAAATGAACTGAGTTTTGGTGGAAAAAAACTGATTTTGGGGAAAATGAACCCAGTTAGGGAGGAAAAAATCCGATTTTGGGGCAAATTACCCCAATTATGGGGGAAAACAAAATAATTTTCGGGAAATGAACCCAGTAATTGGAAAACCCGGACTCTGGGAAAAATGAACACAGTGTGGGAGGAAAGAAGCTGATTATGGGGAAAATGAAACCAGTTTTGGGGGAAAAAAACATTTTTGGTGAAAATGAACCCAGTTTTGAAGGAAAAAAAAAAGATTTTGGGGAAATAAAGCCAGTAACTGGTTCAAAAATCCATATGTTGGGGAAAATGAACACAATTTGGTGGGGAAAACCCGATATGTAGGGAAATAAACCCATTTTTGGTGGAAAAAACATATTTTGAGGAAAATGAACCATTTTTTTTGGGGAAAAAATTATGTTGGGGAAAATGAACCCAGTTTGGGAGGAGAGAAGCTGATTATGGGGGAAATGAACCCAGTTTGGGGGGGAAAAAATATTTTGTGGAAATAAAGCCAGTAATTGGGTAAAAACCCCGGATTTTGGAGAAAAATGAACCCAGTCTGGTGGGGAAAACCCAATTTGTAGGGAAATAAACCCAGTTTTGTGGAAAAAATATATTTGGGGAAAATGAACCCAGTAATGGGGAAAAATCCTGATTTTGGGGAAAATGAACCAAGTGCGGAGTGGAAATAGAATATTTTGAGGAAAATGAAATCAGTTTGGAGGTACAACCTGATTTGTGTGAAAATGTACCCCAGTTTTGGGGGGGGGTTAATAGGGATTTTCTGGAAAATGAACCTAGTTTTGGAGGGAAAAAAATGCTGATTATGCGGAAAATGAACCCAGTTTTGGGGGAAAAATCCATTTTTAAGGAAAATGAACCCAGTTTGGGGGAAAAATATTATTTTGGGGAAAATGAACCCAGTAATCGGGTAAAAAACCCGATATTTTGGAAAATGAACAGAGTTTGGGGGGGGGGGGGAACCAACTTGTAGGGAAATGAACCGAGTTTTGCTAGAAAAAAACCAACTTTGGGGAAAATCAACCCAGTGTGGGAGGGAAAAAAAACGATTTTGGGGAAAATGAACCCAGTTATGGGGGAAAAAACCCGATTTTTGGGAAATGAACCCAGTTTTGGGGGAAAAAACATGATTTTGGGGAAAATGAACACTGTTTGGAGGGGAAAACTTGATTTGTGTGAAAATGCACCCAGTGTTTGAAGAAAAAAAGGATTTTGGGGAAAATGAACCCAGTTTGGGAGGATAGAAGCTGATTATGGGGAAAATGAACCCAGTTTGGGGGGGAAAAAATATTTTGTGGAAATAAAGCCAGTAATTGGGTAAAATCCCCGGATTTTGGAGAAAAATGAACCCAGTCTGGTGGGGAAAACCCAATTTGTAGGGAAATAAACCCAGTTTTGTGGAAAAAATATATTTTGGGGAAAATGAACGCAGCAATGGGGAAAAATCCTGATTTTGGGGAAAATGAACCAAGTGCGGAGTGGAAATAGAAGATTTTGAGGAAAATGAAATCACTTTGGAGGGGACAACCTGATTTGTGTGAAAATGTACCCAGTTTTGGGGGGGGGGGGGGGGAAGGATTTTGTGGAAAATGAACCTAGTTTTGGAGGAAAAAAATCTGATTATGCGGAAAATGAACCCCTTTTGGGGGGAAAATGATTTTGGGGGAAATGAACGCAGTAATTGGGTAAAAACTCTAATTTGGGGGAAAATGGAACCAGTTTGGTAGGGAAAACCAAATTTGTAGGGAAGTGAACCCATTTTTGGTGGAAAAAAACATATTTTGGGGAAAATGGACACAGTTTTGGGGGGAAAAAATGATTTTTGGGAAAATGAACCCAGTAATGGGGAAAAAATGATTTTGGGGAAAATGAACCAGTGTGGAATGGAAATAGAAGATTTTGGGGAAAATGAAATCAGATAGGAGGGGAAAACCTGATTTTTGTGAAAATGAACTGAGTTTTGGGGGAAATAAGGATTTTATGTAAAATGAACCTATTTTCGGAGGAAAAAAGCTGATTATGTGGAAAATGAACCCAGTTTTGCGGAAAAACTGTTTTCAAGGAAAATGAACCCAGTTTTGGGGAAAAAAAATGATTTTGGGGAAAATTAACCCAGTGATCGGGTAAAAAACCCGGATTTTGGGGAAATGAACACAGTTTGTTGGGGGAAAACCTAATATGTAGGGAAATAAACCCAGTTTTGGTGGGGAAAACATATTTTGGGGAAAATGAACCCAGTTTTGGGGTAAAAAAATGATTTTGGAAAAATTAACCCACTTTGTGAGAAAAACACCTGATTTTGGAGAAAATGAACCCAGTAATGGGGAAAAATCCTGATTTTGGGGAAAATGAACCAAGTGCGGAGTGGAAATAGAAGGTTTTGAGGAAAATGAAATCAGTTTGGACGGGACAACCTGATTTGTGTGAAAATGTACCCAGTTTTGGGGGTTAATAGGGATTTTGCGGAAATGAACCTAGTTTCGGAGGAAAAATTCTGATTATACGGAAAATGAACACAGTTTTGGGGAAAAAACGTTTTTAAGGACAATGAACCCAGTTTTTGGGGAAAAAATTATTTTGGGGAAATGAACGCAGTAATTGGGTAAAAAAACCCGAATTTTGGGGAAAATCAGCAGAGTTGGGGGGGGGGAAGACTTGTAGAGAAATGAACCGACTTTTGCTGTAAAAAAACCGACTTTGGGGAAAATCAACTCAGTTTGGGAGGAAAAAATCCGATTTTGGGGAAAATGAACACTGGAGGGGAAAAAAACCTGGTTTTGGGGAAAATGAACACTGGAGGGGAAAACTAGATTTGTGTGAAAATGCACCAGTGTTTTGTGGAAAAAAGGATTTTGGGGAAAATGAACCCAGTTTAGGAAGAAAGAAGCTGATTATGGGGAAAATTAACCCAGTTTGGAGGGGATAACCCGTTTTTGATTAAAATGAACCCAGTTTTGAGGGAAAAAAATTTTTTTGGGAAATAAAGCCAGTAATTGGGGCTTCTCGAAAACAACCAGGTTTTGGAGAAAATGAACACAAATTTGGTGGGGAAAACCCAATATTTAGGGAAATAAACCCAGTTTTGGTGGAAAAAAAAACATATTTTGGGGAAAATGAACACAGTTTTGGGGGAAAAAATGATTTTGGGGAAAATGAACCCAGTAATGGAGAAAAAAATCCTGATTTTGGGGAAAATGAACCCAGTGTGGAGTGGAAATTGAAGATTTTGGGGAAAATGAAATCAGTTTGGAGGGGAAAAACCTGATTTGTGTGAAAATGTACCAACCTGATTTGTGTGAAAATGTACCCAGTTTTTGGGGGAGAAAAAGGATTTTGGGTAAAATGAACCCAGTGTGGAGTGGAAATAGAAGATTTTGGAGAAAATGAACACTGTTTGGAGGGGAACACCTGATTTTGGAGAAAAAGCATCCAGTTTTGGGGGGAAATAAGGATTTTGTGGAAAATGAATATAGTTTCGGAGGATAAAAACTATTTATGCAGAAAATGAACCCAGTTTTGGGTAAAAAACCCGTTTTTAAGGAAAATGAACCCAATTTTGGGGAAAAAAAATTATTTTTGGGAAAATGAACCCAGTAATTGGTAAAAAACCCGAATTTTGGGGAAAATGAACCCCGTTTGGGAGGAAAAAAACCCGATTATGGGAAAAATGAACCCAGTTTTGGGGAAAAAATTATTTTGAGGAAAATGAAATCAGTTTTGGGAAAAAAATTATTTTGGGGAAAATGAACCCAGTAATGGGGAAAAAAACCTGATTTTGGGGAAAATGAACCCAGTGTTTCAGAGGAAATAGAAGATTTTGAGGAAAAAAAATCAAAAATTCACCAAAAATTACACCAAAAACTTCACCAAAATCATTATTTCCCTCCCAAAACTGGATTCATTTCCCCCAAAATCAGATTTTTTCCTCCCAAACCGGGTTCATTTTCCCCAAAATCCTATTTTTCCCCCAAAACTGGGTGCATATTCATACAAATCAGGTTTTCCCCTCCTAAAACGGTTCATTTTCCTCAAAAGCTTCTATTTCCACTCCACACTGGGTTCATTTTCCCCATAATCAGGGTTTATTCCCAATTACTGTGTTCACTTTCTCAAAAATCCTTTTACCCCCCCCCCCCCCCCCCCCTCAAAAATGGGTTCATTTATCTCAAAAACTAACCCCTTGTTTTAAAGAATCCTGGAATTTCCTTCCATGAATAGCTGCCAGAAGAGAAAGCATTCTACCGGCAGGGTATTCCTCTCTCGAAGGCTTACAAATACAGGCAAAGTGAGGATCTGCACCTGCTTTCTTGAGCAGCCTTCACAGTGTTTCCCCGGCTTTCACACCACATTCCGGCTGCAAACATTACGTTGGTCCGGAGACAGCGCCTTCTCTTGCCTGCTGGCTCTCTAAACAGAAACCGCTCAGAAAGCTGTCTCTGGCCGCGGTTCCACAGACATCTCGGCTGTCTGCTCCTTGCCTCTCTGAGGAGCAGTCATTTCAGATATCTAGCATCACATCACAGCGCATGCACATGAGTCTAAAATCTTTCTCTCTTAGAAACTTGCTATTTATGAAAATTGTTTTAGCATGACTTTTCATCTTCTAACAATGTAATTAAAGGGAAAATTATCAGATGATCTGCTCGTGCTTCAAGGACGAGGGATCCCTGTTTTCCAGTGTAGTCTCATCAGCCTCTGCAAACTCTTTCTACTGAAACAGCAGGCAGGGAATCCACAGCACATTCTCTGAACAGCACGGTTTTGTGTTTCTCCAAAGGAGAGCAGAAACTAACCCCTTGATTTTAAAGAATCCTGGAATGTTCTTCCATGAATTGCTGCTAGAAGAAGAAAGCATTTTAGGGGCAGGCTATTCCTCTCTCGAAGGCTGACAAATACAGGCAAACAGTCGAGCTGCTTTTGCTTTCTTGAGCAGCCTTCACAGTGTAGCCCCGGCTTTCACAGTAGGCTTCAGCTGCAAACATTACGTTGTTCGGGAGACAGTGCCTTCTCTTACCGGCTAGCTCTCTAAACTGAAGCCGGTCGGAAAGCTGCCTCTGCCCGCGGTTCTAAAGACATCCCGGCGGTCTTCTTCTTGCCTCCCTGACGAACAGTCATTTCAGATTTTGGGAGGAATTAACACAGTTTGGGAGAAAAAAAACTGATTATGGGGAAAATGAAGCCAGTTTGTTGGGAAAAAGCCGTTTTTGAATATAATAAACCCATTATGGGGAAAATGAACCAGTAATGGGGAAAAAAACCGATTATGGGGAAAATGAACAGAGTTTGGGGGGGGAAAACCCATTTTGTAGGGAAAGGAACACAGTTAAGGTGGAAAGAAACAGATTCTGTGGAAAATGAAATTGTAGGGAAATGATCCCAGTTTTGCTGGAATAAAACATATTTTGTGGAAAATGAGGGTTTTTTTCTCCCCCTGACTGGATTCATTTTCCCCAAAATCGGGTTTTTTTCCTCCCAAATTGGGTTCATTTTCCCCAAAATCCTTTTTTTTCCCACAAAAACTGGGTGCATTTTCACACAAATCAGGTTTTCCCCTCCAAACTGATTACATTTTCCAAAAATCTTCTATTTCCACTCCACACTGGGTTTATTTTCCCCAAAATCATTTTTTTCCCCATTACTGGATTCATTTCCCTAAAATCGTCTTTTTCCACCCAAACTGAGATCATTTTCCCCAAAATCACTTCGCCCCCTCCCCCCCCCCCCCCCAAATTGGATGCATTTTCATACAAATCAGGTTTTTCCCCCCCAAACTGGGATAATTTTCACCATAATCAGCTTCTTTCCTCACAAACTCGGTTCATTTCCCTTCAAGTTGGTTTCCTCCGCCCAAAACTTTGTTCATTTTCCCCAAAATTCGAATTTTTTAACCCAATTACTGGGTTCATTTTCCCAAAATATTTTTTTTCCCCAAAACTGGGTTCATTTTCCTTAAAAACGGGTTTTTCTGCCAAAACTGGGTTCATTTTCCGCATAATCAGCATTTTTCCTCCGAAACTAGGTTCATTTTCCACAAAATCCTTATTTCCCCCAAAACTGGGTACATTTTCACACAAATCAGGTTTTCCCCTCAAAACAGTATTCATTTTCCCCAAAATCTTCTATTTCCACACCACACTTGGTTCATTTTCCCCAAAAACAGATTTTTCCCCCAAAACTGGGTCCATTTTCCCTAAATTCGGGTTTTTTTCCACCAAAACTCGGTTCATTTCCCTAGAAGTTGTGTTTTCCCCCCCCAAACTTTGTTCATTTTCCCCAAAATTCGGTTCTTTTACCCAATTACTGGGTTCGTTTTCTCCAAAATAATTATTTTCCCCAAAACTGGGTTCATTTTCTGCATAATCAGTTTTTCCCTCTGAAACTGGGTTCATTTTCCACAAAATTCGGGAAATGAACTGAGTTTTGGTGGAAAAAAAACTGACTTTGGGGAAAATGAACCCAGTTAGGGAGGAAAAAATCCGATTTTGGGGCAAATTACCCCAATTATGGGGGAAAAAAAAATAATTTTCGGGAAATGAACCCAGTAATTGGAAAACCCGGATTCTGGGGAAAATGAACACAGTGTGGGAGGAAAGAAGCTGATTATGGGGAAAATGAAACCAGTTTTGGGGGAAAAAAACATTTTTGGTGAAAATGAACCCAGTTTTGAAGGAAAAAAAAAGATTTTGGGGAAATAAAGCCAGTAACTGGTTCAAAAATCCATATGTTGGGGAAAATGAACACAATTTGGTGGGGAAAACCCGATATGTAGGGAAATAAACCCATTTTTGGTGGAAAAAACATATTTTGAGGAA
The DNA here is from genome assembly GCA_033556795.1 of Tapera naevia. NCBI lineage: Eukaryota > Metazoa > Chordata > Aves > Cuculiformes > Neomorphidae > Tapera > Tapera naevia. The sequence continues at coordinate 35,232 of JAUMJJ010000708.1, read as the reverse complement.
AATGAACCCAGTTTTTTTTAAGGAAAAAATTATTTTGGGGAAAATGAACCCAGTTTGGGAGGAGAGAAGCTGATTATGGGGGAAATGAACCCAGTTTGGGGGGGAAAAAATATTTTGTGGAAATAAAGCCAGTAATTGGGTAAAAACCCCGGATTTTGGAGAAAAATGAACCCAGTCTGGTGGGGAAAACCCAATTTGTAGGGAAATAAACCCAGTTTTGTGGAAAAAATATATTTTGGGGAAAATGAACCCAGTAATGGGGAAAAATCCTGATTTTGGGGAAAATGAACCAAGTGCGGAGTGGAAATAGAATATTTTGAGGAAAATGAAATCAGTTTGGAGGGGACAACCTGATTTGTGTGAAAATGTACCCAGTTTTGGGGGGGGTTAATAGGGATTTTCTGGAAAATGAACCTAGTTTTGGAGGGAAAAAAATGCTGATTATGCGGAAAATGAACCCAGTTTTGGGGGAAAAATCCATTTTTAAGGAAAATGAACCCAGTTTGGGGGAAAAATATTATTTTGGGGAAAATGAACCCAGTAATCGGGTAAAAACCCGATTTTTTTGGAAAATGAACAGAGTTTGGGGGGGGGGGAACCAACTTCTAGGAAATGAACCGAGTTTTGCTCGAAAAAAACCAACTTTGGGGAAAATCAACCCAGTTTGGGAGGGAAAAAAACGATTTTGGGGAAAATGAACCCAGTTTTGGGGGAAAAAACCCGATTTTGGGGAAATGAACCCAGTTTTGGGGGAAAAAACCTGATTTTGGGGAAAATGAACACTGTTTGGAGGGGAAAACTTGATTTGTGTGAAAATGCACCCAGTGTTTTGAAGAAAAAAAGGATTTTGGGGAAAATGAACCCAGTTTGGGAGGATAGAAGCTGATTATGGGGAAAAAGAACCCAGTTTGGGGGGAAAAAATATTTTGTGGAAATAAAGCCAGTAATTGGGTAAAACCCCGGATTTTGGAGAAAAATGAACCAGTCTGGTGGGGAAAACCCAATTTGTAGGGAAATAAACCCAGTTTTGTGGAAAAAAATATATTTTGGGGAAAATGAACGCAGTAATGGGGAAAAATCCTGATTTTGGGGAAAATTAACCAAGTGCGGAGTGGAAATAGAAGATTTTGAGGAAAATGAAATCAGTTTGGAGGGGACAACCTGATTTGTGTGAAAATGTACCCAGTTTTGGGGGGGGGGGGGGAAAGGATTTTTGGAAAATGAACCTAGTTTTGGAGGAAAAAATCTGATTATGTGGAAAATGAACCCCTTTTGGGGGGAAAATGATTTTGGGGGAAATGAACGCAGTAATTGGGTAAAAAACTCTAAAAAAACTCTAATTTGGGGGAAAATGGAACCAGTTTGGTAGGGAAAACCAAATTTGTAGGGAAGTGAACCCATTTTTGGTGGAAAAACCATATTTTGGGGAAAATGGACACAGTTTTGGGGGAAAAAATGATTTTGGGGAAAATGAACCCAGTAATGGGGAAAAAAATGATTTTGGGGAAAATGAACCCAGTGTCGAATGGAAATAGAAGATTTTGGGGAAAATGAAATCAGATAGGAGGGGAAAACCCGATTTTGTGAAAATGAACTGAGTTTTTGGGGGAAATAAGGATTTTATGTAAAATGAACCTATTTTCGGAGGAAAAAAGCTGATCTACTGTGGAATCAGTTTTTCCCCGGAAAAACATTTTTTCCCCGAAAAGAACCCAGTTTTTGCGGAAAAACCTGTTTTCAAGAAAATGAACCCAGTTTTGGGGAAAAAAATGATTTTGGGGAAAATGAACCCAGTGATCGGGTAAAAAACCCGGATTTTGGGGAAAATGAACACAGTTTTGTTGGGGAAAACCTAATATGTAGGGAAATAAACCCAGTTTTGGTGGAAAAAACATATTTTGGGGAAAATGAACCCAGTTTTTGGGGTAAAAAAAATGATTTTTGGAAAAATTAACCCCACTTTGTGAGAAAAAACCCCTGATTTTGGAGAAAATGAACCCAGTAATGGAGAAAAAATCCTGATTTTGGGGAAATGAACCCAGTGTGGAGTGGAAATTGAAGATTTTGGGAAAATGAAATCAGTTGGAGGGGAAAACCTGATTTGTGTGAAAATGCACCCAGTTTTTGGGGGAGAAAAAGGATTTTGGGTAAAATGAACCCAGTGTGGAGTTGAAATAGAAGATTTTGGAGAAAATGAACACTGTTTGGAGGGGAACACCTGATTTTGGAGAAAAAGCATCCAGTTTTGGGGGGAAATAAGGATTTTGTGGAAAATGAATATAGTTTCGGAGGATAAAAACTATTTATACAGAAAATGAACCCAGGTTTTGGGTAAAAAAACCCGTTTTTAAGGAAAATGAACCCAATTTTGGGGAAAAAAATTTATTTTGGGAAAATGAACCCAGTAATTGGGTAAAAAACCCGAATTTTGGGGAAAATGAAACCTCTTTGGGAGGGAAAAAAACCCGATTATGGGAAAAATGAACCCAGTTTGGGGAAAAAATTATTTTGGGAAATGAAATCAGTTTTGGGAAAAAAATTATTTTGGGGAAAATGAACCCAGTAATGGGGAAAAAAAACTGTATTTTGGGGAAAAAGAACCCAGTGTTTCAGAGGAAATAGAAGATTTTGGGGAAAAAAAATCAAAAATTCACCAAAAATTACACCAAGAACTTCACCAAGATCATTATTTCCCTCCCAAAACTGGATTCATTTCCCCCAAAATCAGATTTTTTCCTCCCAAACCGGGTTCCATTTTCCCCCAAAATTCCCTATTTTTCCCCCAAAACTGGGTGCATATTCACACAAATCAGGTTTTCCCCTCCTAAAACGGTTCATTTTCCACAAAGCTTCTATTTCCACTCCACACTGGGTTCATTTTCCCCATAATCAGGGTTTATTCCCAATTACTGTGTTCACTTTCTCAAAAATCCTTTAACCCCCCCCCCCCCCCCCCCCCCTCAAAAATGGGTTCATTTATCTCAAAAACTAACCCCTTGAATTTAAAGAATCCTGGAATTTCCTTCCATGAATAGCTGCCAAAGAGAAAGCTTTTTACCGGCAGGGTATTCCTCTCTCGAAGGCTTACAAACACAGGCAAAGTGAGGATCTGCACCTGCTTTCTTGAGCAGCCCTTCACAGTGTTTCCCCGGCTTTCACACCACATTCCGGCTGCAAACATTACGTTGGTCCGGAGACAGCGCCTTCTCTTGCCGGCTGGCTCTCTAAACTGAAACCGCTCAGAAAGCTGTCTCTGGCCGCGGTTCCACAGACATCTCGACTGTCTGCTCCTTGCCGCTCTGAGGAGCAGTCATTTCAGATATCTAGCATCACATCACAGCGCATGCACATGAGTCAAAAATCTTTCTCTCTTAGAAACTTGCTATTTATGAAAATTGTTTTAGCATGACTTTTCATCTTCTAACAATGTAATTAAAGGGAAAATTATCAGATGATCTGCTCGTGCTTCAAGGACGAGGGATCCCTGTTTTCCAGTGTAGTCTCATCAGCCTCTGCAAACTCTTTCTACTGAAACAGCAGGCAGGGAATCCACAGCACATTCTCTGAACGGCACGGTTTTGTGTTTCTCCAAAGGAGAGCAGAAACTAACCCCTTGATTTTAAAGAATCCTGGAATGTTCTTCCATGAATCGCTGCTAGAAGAGAAAGCATTTTAGCGGCAGGCTATTCCTCTCTCGAAGGCTGACAAATACAGGCAAACAGTCGAGCTGCTTTTGCTTTCTTGCGCAGCCTTCACAGTGAGCCCCGGCTTTCACAGTAGGCTTCAGCTGCAAACATTACGTTGTTCGGGAGACAGTGCCTTCTCTTACCGGCTAGCTCTCTAAACTGAAGCCGGTCGGAAAGCTGCCTCTGCCCGCGGTTCTAAAGACATCCCGGCGGGTCTTCTTCTTGCCTCCCTGACGAACAGTCATTTCAGATTTTGGGAGGAATTAACACAGTTTGGGAGAAAAAAAACTGATTATGGGGAAAATGAAGCCAGTTTGTGGGGAAAAAGCCGTTTTTGGATATAATAAACCCTGTTATGGGGAAAATGAACCAGTAATGGGGAAAAAACCGATTATGGGGAAAATGAACAGAGGTTTGGGGGGGAAAACCCATTTTGTAGGGAAAGGAACACAGTTAAGGTGGAAAGAAACAGATTCTGTGGAAAATGAAATTGTAGGGAAATGAACCCAGTTTTGCTGGAATAAAACATATTTTGTGGAATATGAGGGTTTTTTTCTCCCCCCGACTGGATTCATTTTCCCAAAATCGGGTTTTTTTCCTCCCAAATTGGGTTCATTTTCCCCAAAATCCTTTTTTTCCCACAAAAACTGGGTGCATTTTCACACAAATCAGGTTTTCCCCTCCAAACTGATTTCATTTTCCCCAAAATCTTCAATTTCCACTCCACACTGGTTCATTTCCCCAAAATCAGGATTTTTTCTCCATTACTGGGTTTATTTCCCCAAAATCATTTTTTCCCCATTACTGGATTCATTTCCCCAAAATCGTTTTTTTTCCACCCAAACTGAGATCATTTTCCCGAAATCGTTCCCCCCCTCCCCCCCCCCCAAAAAACTGGCTGCATTTTCACACAAATGAGATTTTCCCCTCCAAACTGATTTCATTTTCCCCCAAATCCGGGTTTATTTCCCAATTACTGGGTTCATTTCCCCAAAATAATTTTTCCCAAAGCACTCTTCATTTTCCCCAAAATCGATTTTTTTCCACAAAACAGAGACCATTTACCTACAAGTTGGGTTTTCCCCCCAAACTGTGTTCATTTTCCCCCAAATTAGGGATTTTACAAAATTTTACAAAATTACTGGGTTAATTTTCCCCAAAATCTATTCGCCCCCCCCCCCCCCCCCCCATACTGTATACATTTTCATACAAATCAGGTTTTTCCCCCCCAAACTGGGATAATTTTCACCATAATCAGCTTCTTTCCTCCCAAACTCGGTTCATTTCCCTTCAAGTTGTTTTCCTCCGCCCAAAACTTTGTTCATTTTCCCCAAAATTCGAATTTTTTAACCCAATTACTGGGTTCATTTTCCCAAAATATTTTTTTTCCCCAAAACTGGGTTCATTTTCCTTAAAAACGGGTTTTTCTGCCAAAACTGGGTTCATTTTCCGCATAATCAGCATTTTTCCTCCGAAACTAGGTTCATTTTCCACAAAATCCTTATTTCCCCCCAAAACTGGGTTTATTTTCACACAAATCAGGTTTTCCCCTCAAAACAGTATTCATTTTCCCCAAAATCTTCTATTTCCACTCCACACTTGGTTCATTTTCCCCAAAAACAGATTTTTCCCCCAAAACTGGGTCCATTTTCCCTAAATTCGGGTTTTTTTCCACCAAAACTCGGTTCATTTCCCTAGAAGTTGTTTTTCCCCCCCAAACTTTGTTCATTTTCCCCAAAATTCGGTTTTTTTACCCAATTACTGGGTTCGTTTTCTCCAAAATAATTGTTTTCCCCAAAACTGGGTTCATTTTCTGCATAATCAGTTCTTCCCTCTGAAACTGGGTTCATTTTCCACAAAATTCGGGAAATGAACTGAGTTTTGGTGGAAAAAAACTGACTTTGGGGAAAATGAACCCAGTTAGGGAGGAAAAAATCCGATTTTGGGGCAAATTACCCCAATTATGGGGGAAAACAAAATAATTTTCGGGAAATGAACCCAGTAATTGGAAAACCCGGATTCTGGGGAAAATGAACACAGTTTGGGAGGAAAGATGCTGATTATGGGGAAAATGAAACCAGTTTTGGGGAAAAAAAACATTTTTGGTGAAAATGAACCCAGTTTTGAAGGAAAAAAAAAGATTTTGGGGAAATAAAGCCAGTAACTGGTTCAAAAATCCATATGTTGGGGAAAATGAACACAATTTGGTGAGGAAAACCCGATATGTAGGGAAAAAAACAATTTTTGGTGGAAAAAAAATATTTTGAGGAAAATGAACCCAGTTTTTTTTGGGAAAAAATTATTTTGGGGAAAATGAACCCAGTTTGGGAGGAGAGAAACTGATTATGGGGGAAATGAACCCAGTTTGGGGGGGGAAAAATATTTTGTGGAAATAAAGCCAGTAATTGGGTAAAAACCACGGATTTTGGAGAAAAATGACCCCAGTCTGGTGGGGAAAACCCAATTTGTAGGGAAATAAACCCAGTTTTGTGGAAAAAATATATTTTGGGCAAAATGAACGCAGTAATGGGGAAAAATCCTGATTTTGGGGAAAATGAACCAAGTGCGGAGTGGAAATAGAAGATTTTGAGGAAAATGAAATCAGTTTGGAGGGGACAACCTGATTTGTGTGAAAATGTACCCAGTTTTGGGGGTTAATAGGGATTTTCTGGAAAATGAACCTAGTTTTGGAGGGAAAGAAATGCTGATTATGCGGAAAATGAACCCAGTTTTGGGGGAAAAATCCATTTTGGGGAAAATGAACCCAGTAATCGGGTAAAAAACCTGATTTTTTTTGGAAAATGAACAGAGTTTGGGGGGGGGGGAACCAACTTGTAGGGAAATGAACCGAGTTTTGCTCGAAAAAAAACAACTTTGGGGAAAATCAACCCAGTTTGGGAGGGAAAAAAACGATTTTGGGGAAAATGAACCCAGTTTTGGGGGAAAAAACCCTATTTTGGGGAAATGAACCCAGTAATGGGGAAAAAACCTGATTTTGGGGAAAATGAACACTGTTTGGAGGGGAAAACTTGATTTGTGTGAAAATGCACCCAGTGTTTTGAAGAAAAAAAGGATTTTGGGGAAAATAAACCCAGTTTGGGAGGATAGAAGCTGATTATGGGGAAAATGAACCCAGTTTGGGGGGGAAAAAATATTTTGTGGAATTAAAGCCAGCAATTGGGTAAAAACCCAGGATTTTGGAGAAAAATGAACCCAGTCTGGTGGGGAAAACCCAATTTGTAGGGAAATAAACCCAGTTTTGTGGAAAAAATATATTTTGGGGAAAATGAACGCAGTAATGGGGAAAAATCCTGATTTTGGGGAAAATGAACCAAGTGCGGAGTGGAAATAGAATATTTTGAGGAAAATGAAATCAGTTTGGAGGGGACAACCTGATTTGTGTGAAAATGTACCCAGTTTTGGGGGGGGGGGGGGAAGGATTTTGTGGAAAATGAACCTAGTTTTGGAGGAAAAAATCTGATTATGCGGAAAATGAACCCCTTTTGGGGGGAAAATGATTTTGGGGGAAATGAACGCAGTAATTGGGTAAAAAACTCTAATTTGGGGGAAAATGGAACCAGTTTGGTAGGGAAAACCAAATTTGTAGGGAAGTGAACCCATTTTTGGTGGAAAAAACCATATTTTGGGGAAAATGGACACAGTTTTGGGGGGAAAAAATGATTTTGGGGAAAATGAACCCAGTGTGGAATGGAAATAGAAGATTTTGGGGAAAATGAAAGCAGATAGGAGGGGAAAACCTGATTTTTGTGAAAATGAACTGAGTTTTGGGGGGAAATAAGGATTTTATGTAAAATGAACCTATTTTCGGAGGAAAAAAGCTGATTATGTGGAAAATGAACCCAGTTTTGCGGAAAAACCTGTTTTCAAGGAAAATGAACCCAGTTTTGGGGAAAAAAATGATTTTGGGGAAAATGAACCTAGTGATCGGGTAAAAAACCCGGATTTTGGGGAAAATGAACACAGGTTGTTGGGGAAAACCTAATATGTAGGGAAATAAACCCAGTTTTGGTGGAAAAAACATATTTTGGGGAAAATGAACCCAGTTTTGGGGTAAAAAAATGATTTTTGGAAAAATTAACCCACTTTGTGAGAAAAACCCCTGATTTTGGAGAAAATGAACCCAGTAATGGGGAAAAATCCTGATTTTGGGGAAAATGAACCAAGTGCGGAGTGGAAATAGAAGGTTTTGAGGAAAATGAAATCAGTTTGGACGGGACAACCTGATTTGTGTGAAAATGTACCCAGTTTTGGGGGTTAATAGGGATTTTGCGGAAAATGAACCTAGTTTCGGAGGAAAAATTCTGATTATACGGAAAATGAACACAGTTTTGGGGGAAAAAAACGGTTTTAAGGAAAATGAACCCAGTTTTTGGGGAAAAAATTATTTTGGGGAAAATGCACGCAGTAATTGGGTAAAAAAACCTGAATTTTGGGGGAAAATCAGCAGAGTTGGGGGGGGGGGAATACTTGTAGAGAAATGAACCGACTTTTGCTGTAAAAAAACCGACTTTGGGTAAAATCAACCCAGTTTGGGAGGAAAAAATCCGATTTTGGGGAAAATGAACACTGGAGGGGAAAAAACCTGGTTTTGGGGAAAATGAACACTGGAGGGGAAAACTAGATTTGTGTGAAAATGCACCCAGTGTTTTGTGGAAAAAAAGGATTTTGGGGAAAATGAACCCAGTTTAGGAAGAAAGAAGCTGATTATGGGGAAAATTAACCCAGTTTGGAGGGGATAACCCGTTTTTGATTAAAATGAACCCAGTTTTGAGGGAAAAAAAAAATTTTTTGGGAAATAAAGCCAGTAATTGGTGCTTCTCCAAAACAACCAGGTTTTGGAGAAAATGAACACAATTTGGTGGGGAAAACCCAATATTTAGGGAAATAAACCCAGTTTTGGTGGAAAAAAAACACATATTTTGGGGAAAATGAACACAGTTTTGGGGGAAAAAATGATTTTGGGGAAAATGAACCCAGTAATGGAGAAAAAATCCTGATTTTGGGGAAAATGAACCCAGTGTGGAGTGTAAATAGAAGATTTTGGGGAAAATGAAATCAGTTTGGAGGGGAACACCTGATTTTGGAGAAAAAGCATCCAGTTTTGGGGGGAAATAAGGATTTTGTGGAAAATGAATATAGTTTCGGAGGATAAAAGCTATTTATGCAGAAAATGAACCCAGTTTTGGGTAAAAAACCCGTTTTTAAGGAAAATGAACCCAATTTTGGGGAAAAAAATTTATTTTTGGGAAAATGAACCCAGTAATTGGGTAAAAAACCCGAATTTTGGGGAAAATGAACCCTGTTTGGGAGGAAAAAAACCCGATTATGGGAAAAATGAACCCAGTTTTGGGGAAAAAAATTATTTTGGGGAAAATGAAATCAGTTTTGGGAAAAAAATTATTTTGGGGAAAATGAACCCAGTAATGGGGAAAAAAAACTGATTTTGGGGAAAATGAACCCAGTGTTTCAGAGGAAATAGAAGATTTTGGGGAAAAAAAATCAAAAATTCACCAAAAATTACACCAAAAATTTTACCAAAATCATTATTTCCCTCCCAAAACTGGATTCATTTTCCCCAAAATCAGATTTTTTCCTCCCAAAACGGGTTCATTTTCTCCAAAATCCTATTTTTCCCCCAAAACTGGGTGCATATTCACACAAATCAGATTTTCCCCCTCCTAAAACGGTTCATTTTCCACAAAAGCTTCTATTTCCACTACACACTGGGTTCATTTTCCCCATAATCAGGGTTTATTCCCAATTACTGTGTTCACTTTCTCAAAAATACTTTCCCCCTCCCCCCCCCCCTCAAAAATGGGTTCATTTATCTCAAAAACTAACCCCTTGATTTTAAAGAATCCTGGAATTTCCTTCCATGAATAGCTGCCAGAAGAGAAAGCTTTCTACCGGCAGGGTATTCCTCTCTCGAAGGCTTACAAATACAGGCAAAGAGAGGATCTGCTCCTGCTTTCTTGAGCAGCCTTCACAGTGTTTCCCCGGCTTTCACACCACATTCCGGCTGCAAACATTACGTTGGTCCGGAGACAGCGCCTTCTCTTGCCGGCTGGCTCTCTAAACTGAAACCGCTCAGAAAGCTGTCTCTGGCCGCGGTTCCACAGACATCTCGGCTGTCTGCTCCTTGCCGCTCTGAGGAGCAGTCATTTCAGATATCTAGCATCACATCACAGCGCATGCATCTGAGTCTAAAATCTTTCTCTCTTAGAAACTTGCTATTTATGAAAATTGTTTTAGCATGACTTTTCATCTTCTAACAATGTAATTAAAGGGAAAATTATCAGATGATCTGCTCGTGCTTCAAGGACGAGGGATCCCTGTTTTCCAGTGTAGTCTCATCAGTCCCCGCAAACTCTTTCTACTGAAACAGCAGGCAGGGAATCCACAGCACATTCTCTGAACGGCACGGTTTTGTGTTTCTCCAAAGGAGAGCAGAAACTAACCCCTTGATTTTAAAGAATCCTGGAATGTTCTTCCATGAATCGCTGCTAGAAGAGAAAGCATTTTAGCGGCAGGCTATTCCTCTCTCGAAGGCTGACAAATACAGGCAAACAGTCGAGCTGCTTTTGCTTTCTTGCGCAGCCTTCATAGTGTAGCCCCGGCTTTCACAGTAGGCTTCAGCTGCAAACATTACGTTGTTCGGGAGACAGTGCCTTCTCTTACCGGCTAGCTCTCTAAACTGAAGCCGGTCGGAAAGCTGCCTCTCGCCGCGGTTCTACAGACATCCCGGCGGTCTGCTGCTTGCCTCCCTGATGAACAGTTTTTTCCGATTTCTAGCAGCATATTAAAGCGCGTCCACAGCCGTCTAAAATCTTGCCTCCTACCCACCCCCGAATTTTCTATTTTGGAAATGTTTTAGCATGACATCTAATCTCCTAACAATGTATTTAAAAGACAAATAATCGGATGATCTGTTCGTGATCAAGGACGAGAGATCCCTTTTTTCCCGTCCATTCCCTTCAGCCTCTGCAAACTGTTTCTGCTGAAACTTGTTACAACAGCCGGCAGCGAATTCACACACATTCTCTGAACTGCACGGTTTTGTTTTTCCTCCAAGGGAGTGCAGAAACTAACCCCTTGATTTTAAAGAATCCTGGAATTTCCTTCCATGAATAGCTGCCAGAAGAAAAAGCTTTCTACCGGCAGGGTATTCCTCTCTCGAAGGCTTACAAATACAGGCAAAGAGAGGATCTGCTCCTGCTTTCTTGAGCAGCCTTCACAGTGTTTCCCCGACTTTCACACCACATTCCGGCTGCAAACATTACGTTGGTCCGGAGACAGCGCCTTCTCTTACCGGCTAGCTCTCTAAACTGAAGCCGGTCGGAAAGCTGCCTCTCGCCGCGGTTCTACAGACATCCCGGCGGTCTGCTGCTTGCCTCCCTGACGAACAGTCATTTCAGATTTTGGGAGGAATTAACCCAGTTTGGGAGAAAAAAAACTGATTATGGGGAAAATGAAGCCAGTTTGTGGGGAAAAAGCCATTTTTGAATATAATAAAACCTGTTATGGGGAAAATGAACCAGTAATGGGAAAAAAAACCCGATTATGGGGAAAATGAACAGAGTTTGGGGGGGGAAAACCCATTTTGTAGGGAAAGGAACACAGTTAAGGTGGAAAGAAAGAGATTCTGTGGAAAATGAAATTGTAGGGAAATGAACCCAGTTTTGCTCGAATAAAACATATTGTGTGGAAAATGAGGGTTTTTTTCTCCCCCCGACTGGATTCATTTTCCCCAAAATCGGGTTTTTTTCCTCCCAAATTGGGTTCATTTTCCCCAAAATCCTTTTTTTCCCACAAAAACTGGGTGCATTTTCACACAAATCAGGTTTTCCCCTCCAAACTGATTACATTTTCCAAAAATCTTCTATTTCCACTCCACACTGGGTTTATTTTCCCCAAAATCATTTTTTTCCCCATTACTGGATTCATTTCCCCAAAATCGGTTTTTTCCACCAAAACTGAGTTCATTTTCCCGAAATCGTTTCCCCCCCTCCCCCCCCCCCCCCCCCCCCCCCCAAAAAAACTGGCTGCATTTTCACACAAATGAGATTTTCCCCTCCAAACTGATTTCATTTTCCCCCAAATCCGGGTTTATTTCCCAATTACTGGGTTCATTTCCCCAAAATAATTTTTTCCCAAAGCACTCTTCATTTTCCCCAAAATCGATTTTTTTCCACCAAAACAGAGACCATTTACCTACAAGTTGGGTTTTCCCCCCAAACTGTGTTCATTTTCCCCCAAATTAGGGTTTTTTACAAAATTTTACAAAATTACTGGGTTAATTTTACCCCAAAATCACTTCGCCCCACCCCCCCCCCCAAACTGGATGCATTTTCATACAAATCAGGTTTTTCCCACCCAAACTGGGTTTATTTTCACCATAATCAGCTTCTTTCCTCCCAAACTCGGTTCATTTCCCTACAAGTTGGTTTCCTCCGCCCAAAACTTTGTTCATTTTCCCCAAAATTCGAATTTTTTAACCCAATTACTGGGTTCATTTTCCCAAAATATTTTTTTTCCCCAAAACTGGGTTCATTTTCCTTAAAAACGGGTTTTTCTGCCAAAACTGGGTTCATTTTCCGCATAATCAGCATTTTTCCTCCGAAACTAGGTTCATTTTCCACAAAATCCTTATTTCCCCCCAAAACTGGGTTTATTTTCACACAAATCAGGTTTTCCCCTCAAAACAGTATTCATTTTCCCCAAAATCTTCTATTTCCACTCCACACTTGGTTCATTTTCCCCAAAAACAGATTTTTCCCCCAAAACTGGGTCCATTTTCCCTAAATTCGGGTTTTTTTCCACCAAAACTCGGTTCATTTCCCTAGAAGTTGTTTTTCCCCCCAAAACTTTGTTCATTTTCCCCAAAATTCGGTTTTTTTACCCAATTACTGGGTACGTTTTCTCCAAAATAATTGTTTTCCCCAAAACTGGGTTCATTTTCTGCATAATCAGTTTTTCCCTCTGAAACTGGGTTCATTTTCCACAAAATTCGGGAAATGAACTGAGTTTTGGTGGAAAAAAACTGACTTTGGGGAAAATGAACCCAGTTAGGGAGGAAAAAATCTGATTTTGGGGCAAATTACCCCAATTATGGGGGAAAAAAAAATAATTTTCGGGAAATGAACCCAGTAATTGGAAAACCCGGATTCTGGGGAAAATGAACACAGTTTGGAAGGAAAGAAGCTGATTATGGGGAAAATGAAACCAGTTTTGGGGAAAAAAAAACATTTTTGGTGAAAATGAACCCAGTTTTGAAGGAAAAAAAAAGATTTTGGGGAAATAAAGCCAGTAACTGGTTCAAAAATCCATATGTTGGGGAAAATGAACACAATTTGGTGGGGAAAACCCGATATGTAGGGAAATAAACCCATTTTTGGTGGAAAAAATATATTTTGAGGAAAACGAACCCAGTTTTTTTGGGGAAAAAAATATTTTGGGGAAAATGAACCCAGTTGGGGAGGAGAGAAGCTGATTCTGGGGGAAATGAACCCAGTTTGGGGGGGGGGGAAATATTTTGTGATAATAAAGCCAGTAATTGGGTAAAAACCCCGGATTTTGGAGAAAAATGAACCCAGTCTGGTGGGGAAAACCCAATTTGTAGGGAAATAAACCCAGTTTTGTGGAAAAAATATATTTTGGGGAAAATGAACGCAGTAATGGGGAAAAATCCTGATTTTGGGGAAAATGAACCAAGTGCGGAGTGGAAATAGAATATTTTGAGGAAAATGAAATCAGTTTGGAGGGGACAACCTGATTTGTGTGAAAATGTACCCAGTTTTGGGGGTTAATAGGGATTTTCTGGAAAATGAACCTAGTTTTGGAAGGAAAAAAATGCTGATTATGCGGAAAATGAACCCAGTTTTGGGGGAAAAATCCATTTTTAAGGAAAATGAACCCAGTTTGGGGGAAAAAAATTATTTTGGGGAAAATGAACCCAGTAATCGGGTAAAAAACCCGATTTTTTTGGAAAATGAACAGAGTTTGGGGGGGGGGAGCCAACTTGTAGGGAAATGAACCGAGTTTTGCTCGAAAAAAACCAACTTTGGGGAAAATCAACCCAGTTTGGGAGGGAAAAAAACGATTTTGGGGAAAATGAACCCAGTTTTGGGGGAAAAAACCCGATTTTGGGGAAGTGAACCCAGTAATGGGGAAAAAAACCTGATTTTGGGGAAAATGAACACTGTTTGGAGGGGAAAACTTGATTTGTGTGAAAATGCACCCAGTGTTTTGAAGAAAAAAAGGATTTTGGGGAAAATGAACCCAGTTGGGGAGGAGAGAAGCTGATTACGGGGGAAATGAACCCAGTTTGGGGGGGGGGGAAATATTTTGTGGATATAAAGCCAGTAATTGGGTAAAAACCACGGATTTTGGAGAAAAATGAACCCAGTCTGGTGGGGAAAACCCAATTTGTAGGGAAATAAACCCAGTTTTGTGGAAAAAATATATTTTGGGGAAAATGAACCCAGTAATGGGGAAAAATCCTGATTTTGGGGAAAATGAACCGAGTGCAGAGTGGAAATAGAATATTTTGAGGAAAATGAAATCAGTTTGGAGGGGACAACCTGATTTGTGTGAAAATGTACCCAGTTTCGGGGTTAATAGGGATTTTCTGGAAAATGAACCTAGTTTTGGAGAAGAAAAATGCTGATTATGCGGAAAATGAACCCAGTTTTGGGGGAAAAAATCCATTTTTAAGGAAAATGAAGCCAGTTTGGGGGAAAAAAATTATTTTGGGGAAAATGACCCCAGTAATCGGGTAAAAAACCCGATTTTTTTGGAAAATGAACAGAGTTGGGGGGGGGGGAGACAACTTGTAGGGAAATGAACCGAGTTTTGCTCGAAAAAAAACAACTTTGGGGAAAATCAACCCAGTTTGGGAGGGAAAAAAACGATTTTGGGGAAAATGAACCCAGTTTTGGGGGAAAAAACCCGATTTTGGGGAAATGAACCCAGTAATGGGGAAAAAAACCTGATTTTGGGGAAAATGAACACTGTTTGGAGGGGAAAACTTGATTTGTGTGAAAATGCACCCAGTGTTTTGAAGAAAAAAAGGATTTTGGGGAAAATGAACCCAGTTTGGGAGGATAGAAGCTGATTATGGGGAAAAAGAACCCAGTTTGGGGGGGAAAAAATATTTTGTGGAAATAAAGCCAGTAATTGGGTAAAACCCCGGATTTTGGAGAAAAATGAACCCAGTCTGGTGGGGAAAACCCAATTTGTAGGGAAATAAACCCAGTTTTGTGGAAAAAAATATATTTTGGGGAAAATGAACGCAGTAATGGGGAAAAATCCTGATTTTGGGGAAAATGAACCAAGTGCGGAGTGGAAATAGAATATTTTGAGGAAAATGAAATCAGTTTGGAGGGGACAACCTGATTTGTGTGAAAATGTACCCAGTTTTGGGGGGGGGGGGGGAAAGGATTTTGTGGATAATGAACCTAGTTTTGGAGGAAAAAATCTGATTATGCGGAAAATGAACCCCTTTTGGGGGGAAAATGATTTTGGGGGAAATGAACGCAGTAATTGGGTAAAAAACTCTAATTTGGGGGAAAATGGAACCAGTTTGGTAGGGAAAACCAAATTTGCAGGGAAGTGAACCCATTTTTGGTGGAAAAAAACATATTTTGGGGAAAATGGACCGAGTTTTGGGGGGAAAAAATGATTTTGGGGAAAATGAACCCAGTAATGGGGAAAAAAATGATTTTGGGGAAAATGAACCCTGTGTGGAATGGAAATAGAAGATTTTGGGGAAAATGAAATCAGATAGGAGGGGAAAACCTGATTTGTGTGAAAATGAACTGAGTTTTGGGGGGAAATAAGGATTTTATGTAAAATGAACCTATTTTCGGAGGAAAAAAAGCTGATTATGTGGAAAATGAACCCAGTTTTGCGGAAAAAAACCTGTTTTCAAGGAAAATGAACCCAGTTTTGGGGGAAAAAATGATTTTGGGGAAAATGAACCCAGTGATCGGGTAAAAAACCCGGATTTTGGGGAAAATGAACACAGTTTGTTGGGGAAAACCTAATATGTAGGGAAATAAACCCAGTTTTGGTGGAAAAAACATATTTTGGGGAAAATGAACCCAGTTTTGGGGTAAAAAAATGATTTTTGGAAAAATTAACCCAGTTTGTGAGAAAACCCCCTGATTTTGGAGAAAATGAACCCAGTAATGGGGAAAAATCCTGATTTTGGGGAAAATGAACCAAGTGCGGAGTGGAAATAGAAGGTTTTGAGGAAAATGAAATCAGTTTGGACGGGACAACCTGATTTGTGTGAAAATGTACCCAGTTTTGGGGGTTAATAGGGATTTTGCGGAAAATGAACCTAGTTTCGGAGGAAAAATTCTGATTATACGGAAAATGAACACAGTTTTGGGGGAAAAAAAACGTTTTTAAGGAAAATGAAACCAGTTTTTGGGGAAAAAATTATTTTGGGGAAAATGAACCCAGTAATTGGGTTAAAAACCCCGAATTTTGGGGAAAATCTGCAGAGTTGGGGGGGGGGGAATACTTGTAGAGAAATGAACCGACTTTTGCTGTAAAAAAACCGACTTTGGGGAAAATCAACCCAGTTTGGGAGGAAAAAATCCGATTTTGGGGAAAATGAACACTGGAGGGGAAAACTAGATTTGTGTGAAAATGCACCCAGTGTTTTGTGGAAAAAAAGGATTTTGGGGAAAATGAACCCAGTTTAGGAAGAAAGAAGCTGATTATGGGGAAAATTAACACAGTGTGGAGTGGAAATAGATGATTTTGGGGAAAATGAACGAAGTTTTGAGGGAAAAAAAAATTTTTTGTGAAATAAATCCAGTAATTGGGGCTTCTCCAAAACAACCAGGTTTTGGAGAAAATGAACACAATTTGGTGGAGAAAACCCAATACTTAGGGAAATAAACCCAGTTTTGGTGGAAAAAAACTTATTTTGGGGAAAATGAACACAGTTTGGGGGAAAAAATGATTTTGGGGAAAATGAACCCAGTGTGGAATGGAAATAGAAGATTTTGGGGAAAGTGAAATCAGGTAGGAGGGGAAAACCTGATTTGTGTGAAAATGAACTGAGTTTTGGGGGGAAATAAGGATTTTATGTAAAATGAACCTATTTTCGGAGGAAAAAAAGCTGATTATGTGGAAAATGAACCCAGTTTTGCGGAAAAACCTGTTTTCAAGGAAAATGAACTCAGTTTTGGGGAAAAAAATGATTTTGGGGAAAATGAACCCAGTGATCGGGTAAAAAACCCGGATTTTGGGGAAAATGAACACAGTTTGTTGGGGAAAACCTAATATGTAGGGAAATAAACCCAGTTTTGGTGGATAAAACATATTTTGGGGAAAATGAACCCAGTTTTGGGGTAAAAAAATGATTTTTGGAAAAATTAACCCACTTTGTGAGAAAAACCCCTGATTTTGGAGAAAATGAACCCAGTAATGGGGAAAAATCCTGATTTTGGGGAAAATGAACCAAGTGCGGAGTGGAAATAGAAGGTTTTGAGGAAAATGAAATCAGTTTGGACGGGACAACCTGATTTGTGTGAAAATGTACCCAGTTTTGGGGGTTAATAGGGATTTTGCGGAAAATGAACCTAGTTTCGGAGGAAAAATTCTGATTATACGGAAAATGAACACAGTTTTGGGGGAAAAAAAACGGTTTTTAAGGAAAATGAACCCAGTTTTTGCGGAAAAAAATTATTTTGGGGAAAATGAACCCAGTAATTGGGTAAAAAACCCAAATTTTGGGGAAAATGAACCCCGTTTGGGAGGAAAAAAACCCGATTATGGGAAAAATGAACCCAATTTTGGGGAGAAAATTATTTTGGGGAAAATGAAATCAGTTTTGGGAAAAAAATTATTTTGGGGAAAATGAAGACAATTTGTTGGGGAAAACCCAATATTTATAGAAATAAACCCAGTTTTGGTGGAAAAAACATATTTTGGGGAAAATTAACACAGTTTTGGGGGAAAAAATGATTTTGGGAAAATGAACCCAGTAATGGAGAAAAAATCCTGATTTTGGGGAAAATGAACCCAGTGTGGAGTGGAAATAGAAGATTTTGGGAAAATGAAATCAGTTTGGAGGGGAAAACCTGATTTGAGTGAAAATGTACCCAGTTTTTGGGGGAGAAAAAGGATTTTGGGTAAAATGAAGCCAGTGTGGAGTGGAAATAGAAGATTTTGGAGAAAATGAACACTGTTTGGAGGGGAACACCTGATTTTGGAGAAAAAGCATCCAGTTTTGGGGGGAAATAAGGATTTTGTGGAAAATGAATATAGTTTCGGAGGATAAAAACTATTTATGCAGAAAATGAACCCAGTTTTGGGTAAAAAACCCGTTTTTAAGGAAAATGAACCCAATTTTGGGTAAAAAAATTTATTTTTGGGAAAATGAACCCAGTAATTGGGTAAAAAACCCGAATTTTGGGGAAAATGAACCCCGTTTGGGAGGAAAAAAAACCCGATTATGGAAAAAATGAACCCAGTTTTGGGGAAAAAATTATTTTGAGGAAAATGAAATCAGTTTTGGGAAAAAAATGATTTTGGGGAAAATGAACCCAGTTTTGGGGAAAACCCCGGATTTGGGGAAAATGAACACAGTTTTGGGGGAAAAAATGATTTTGGGGAAAATGAACCCAGTAATGGAGAAAAAATCCTGATTTTGGGGAAAATGAACCCAGTGTGGAGTGGAAATAGAAGATTTTGGGGAAAATGAAATCAGTTTGGAGGGGAACACCTGATTTTGGAGAAAAAGCATCCAGTTTTGGGCGGAAATAAGGATTTTGTGGAAAATGAACATAGCTTCGGAGGATAAAAGCTATTTATGCAGAAAATGAAACCAGTTTTGGGTAAAAAACCCGTTTTTAAGTAAAATGAACCCAATTTTGAGAAAAAAAAATTATTTTTGGGAAAATGAACCCTGTAATTGGGTAAAAACCCAAATTTTGGGGAAAATGAACCCCGTTTGGGAGGAAAAAAACCCGATTATGGGAAAAATGAACCCAGTTTTGGGGAAAAAATTATTTTGGGGAAAATGAAATCAGTTTTGGGAAAAAAATTATTTTGGGGAAAATGAACACAATTTGTTGGGGAAAACCCAATATTTATAGAAATAAACCCAGTTTTGGTGGAAAAAACATATTTTGGGGAAAATTAACACAGTTTTGGTGGAAAAAATGATTTTGGGGAAAATGAACCCAGTAATGGAGAAAAAATCCTGATTTTGGGGAAAATGAACCCAGTGTGGAGTGGAAATAGAAGATTTTGGGGAAAATGAAATCAGTTTGGAGGGGAAAACCTGATTTGAGTGAAAATGTACCCAGTTTTTGGGGGAGAAAAAGGATTTTGGGTAAAATGAAGCCAGTGTGGAGTGGAAATAGAAGATTTTGGAGAAAATGAACACTGTTTGGAGGGGAACACCTGATTTTGGAGAAAAAGCATCCAGTTTTGGGGGGAAATAAGGATTTTGTGGAAAATGAATATAGTTTCGGAGGATAAAAACTATTTATGCAGAAAATGAACCCAGTTTTGGGTAAAAAACCCGTTTTTAAGGAAAATGAACCCAATTTTGGGTAAAAAAATTTATTTTTGGGAAAATGAACCCAGTAATTGGGTAAAAAACCCGAATTTTGGGAAAATGAACCCCGTTTGGGAGGAAAAAAACCCGATTATGGAAAAAATGAACCCAGTTTTGGGGAAAAAATTATTTTGGGGAAAATGAAATCAGTTTTGGGAAAAAAATGATTTTGGGGAAAATGAAATCAGTTTTGGGGGAAAACCCCGGATTTGGGGAAAATGAACACAGTTTTGGGGGAAAAAATGATTTTGGGGAAAATGAACCCAGTAATGGAGAAAAAATCCTGATTTTGGGGAAAATGAACCCAGTGTGGAGTGGAAATAGAAGATTTTGGGGAAAATGAAATCAGTTTGGAGGGGAACACCTGATTTTGGAGAAAAAGCATCCAGTTTTGGGCGGAAATAAGGATTTTGTGGAAAATGAACATAGCTTCGGAGGATAAAAGCTATTTATGCAGAAAATGAAACCAGTTTTGGGTAAAAAACCCGTTTTTAAGTAAAATGAACCCAATTTTGAGAAAAAAAAATTATTTTTGGGAAAATGAACCCTGTAATTGGGTAAAAACCCAAATTTTGGGGAAAATGAACCCCGTTTGGGAGGAAAAAAACCCGATTATGGGAAAAATGAACCCAGTTTTGGGGAAAAAATTATTTTGGGGAAAATGAAATCAGTTTTGGGAAAAAAATTATTTTGGGGAAAATGAACCCAGTAATGGGGAAAAAAAAACTGATTTTGGGGAAAATGAACTCAGTGTTTCAGAGGAAATAGAAGATTTTGGGGAAAAAAATCAAAAATTAACCAAAAATTACACCAAAAATTTCACCAAAATCATTATTTCCCTCCCAAAACTGGATTCATTTCCCCCAAAATCAGATTTTTTCCTCCCAAACCGGGTTCATTTTCCCCAAAATCCTATTTTTCCCCCAAAACTGGGTGCATATTCACACAAATCAGGTTTTCCCCTCCTAAAACGGTTCATTTTCCACAAAAGCTTCTATTTCCACTCCACACTGGGTTCATTTTCCCCATAATCAGGGTTTATTCCCAATTACTGTGTTCACTTTCTCAAAAATCCTTTTTCCCCCCCTCAAAAATGGGTTCATTTATCTCAAAAACTAACCCCTTGATTTTAAAGAATCCTGGAATTTCCTTCCATGAATAGCTGCCAGAAGAGAAAGCTTTTTACCGGCAGGGTATTCCTCTCTCGAAGGCTTACAAATACAGGCAAAGAGAGGATCTGCTCCTGCTTTCTTGAGCAGCCTTCACAGTGTTTCCCCGGCTTTCACACCACATTCCGGCTGCAAACATTACGTTGGTCCGGAGACAGCGCCTTCTCTTGCCGGCTGGCTCTCTAAACTGAAACCGCTCAGAAAGCTGTCTCTGGCCGCGGGTTCCACAGACATATCGGCTGTCTGCTTATTGCCGCTCTGAGGAGCAGTCATTTCAGATATCTAGCATCACATCACAGCGCATGCACACGAGTCTAAAATCTTTCTGTCTTAGAAACTTGCTATTTATGAAAATTGTTTTAGCATGACTTTTCATCTTCTAACAATGTAATTAAAGGGAAAATTATCAGATGATCTGCTCGTGCTTCAAGGACGAGGGATCCCTGTTTTCCAGTGTAGTCTCATCAGCCTCTGCAAACTCTTTCTACTGAAACAGCAGGCAGGGAATCCACAGCACATTCTCTGAACGGCACGGTTTTGTGTTTCTCCAAAGGAGAGCAGAAACTAACCCCTTGATTTTAAAGAATCCTGGAATGTTCTTCCATGAATCGCTGCTAGAAGAGAAAGCATTTTAGTGGCAGGCTATTCCTCTCTCGAAGGCTGACAAATACAGGCAAACAGTCGAGCTGCTCTTGCTTTCTTGCGCAGTCTTCACAGTGTAGCCCCGGCTTTCACAGTAGGCTTCAGCTGCAAACATTATGTTGTTCGGGAGACAGTGCCTTCTCTTACCGGCTAGCTCTCTAAACTGAAGCCGGTCGGAAAGCTGCCTCTCGCTGCGGTTCTACAGACATCCCGGCGGTCTGCTGCTTGCCTCCCTGACGAACAGTCTTTTCCGATTTCTAGCAGCATATTAAAGCGCATCCACAGCAGTCTAAAATCTTGCCTCCTACCCACCCCCGAATTTTCTATTTTGGAAATGTTTTAGCATGACATCTAATCTCCTAACAATGTATTTAAAAGACAAATAATCGGATGATCTGTTCGTGTTCAAGGACGAGAGTTCCTTTTTTTCCTGTCCATTCCCTTCAGCCTCTGCAAACTGTTTCTGCTGAAACTTGTTACAACAGCCGGCAGCGAATTCACACACATTCTCTGAACTGAACGGTTTTGTTTTTCCTCCAAGGGAGTGCAGAAACTAACCCCTTGATTTTAAAGAATCCTGGAATTTCCTTCCATGAATAGCTGCCAGAAGAGAAAGCTTTCTACCGGCAGGGTATTCCTCTCTCGAAGGCTTACAAATACAGGCAAAGAGAGGATCTGCTCCTGCTTTCTTGAGCAGCCTTCACAGTGTTTCCCCGGCTTTCACACCACATTCCGGCTGCAAACATTACGTTGGTCCGGAGACAGCGCCTTCTCTTGCCGGCTGGCTCTCTAAACTGAAACCGCTCAGAAAGCTCTCTCTGGCCGCGGTTCCACAGACATCTCGGCTGTCTGCTCCTTGCCGCTCTGAGGAGCAGTCATTTCAGATATCTAGCATCACATCACAGCGCATGCACATGAGTCTAAAATCTTTCTCTCTTAGAAACTTACTATTTATGAAAATTGTTTTAGCATGACTTTTCATCTTCTAACAATGTAATTAAAGGGAAAATTATCAGATGATCTGCTCATGCTTCAAGGACGAGGGATCCCTGTTTTCCAGTGTAGTCTCATCAGCCTCTGCAAACTCTTTCTACTGAAACAGCAGGCAGGGAATCCACAGCACATTCTCTGAACGGCACGGTTTTGTGTTTCTCCAAAGGAGAGCAGAAACTAACCCCTTGATTTTAAAGAATCCTGGAATGTTCTTCCATGAATCGCTGCTAGAAGAGAAAGCATTTTAGTGGCAGGCTATTCCTCTCTCGAAGGCTGACAAATACAGGCAAACAGTCGAGCTGCTCTTGCTTTCTTGCGCAGCCTTCACAGTGTAGCCCCGGCTTTCACAGTAGGCTTCAGCTGCAAACATTACGTTGTTCGGGAGACAGTGCCTTCTCTTACCGGCTAGCTCTCTAAACTGAAGCCGGTCGGAAAGCTGCCTCTCGCCGCGGTTCTACAGACATCCCGGCGGTCTGCTGCTTGCCTCCCTGACGAACAGTCATTTCAGATTTTGGGAGGAATTAACCCAGTTTGGGAGAAAAAAAACGGATTATGGGGAAAATGAAGCCAGTTTGTGGGGAAAAAGCCGTCTTTGACTATAATAAACCCAGTTATGGGGAAAATGAACCAGCAATGGGGAAAAAACCTATTATGGGGAAAATGAACAGAGTTTGGGGGGGGGAAAACCCATTTTGTAGGGAAAGGAACACAGTTAATTTGGAAAGAAGCAGATTCTGTGGAATATTAAATTGTAGGGAAATGAACCCAGTTTTGCTCGAATAAAACATATTGTGTGGAAAATGAGGGTTTTTTTCTCCCCCCGACTGGATTCATTTTCCCCAAAATCGGGGTTTTCTCCTCCCAAATTGGGTTCATTTTCCCCAAAAATCCTTTTTTTCCCACAAAAACTGGGTGCATTTTCACACAAATCAGGTTTTCCCCTCCAAACTGATTACATTTTCCAAAAATCTTCTATTTCCACTCCACACTGGGTTTATTTTCCCCAAAATAATTTTTTTCCCCATTACTGGATTCATTTCCCCAAAATCGGTTTTTTTCCCACCAAAACTGAGTTCATTTTCCAGAAATCGTTTCCCCCCCTCCCCCCCCCCCAAATAACTGGCTGCATTTTCACACAAATGAGATTTTCCCCTCCAAACTGATTTCATTTTCCCCCAAATCCGGGTTTATTTCCCAATTACTGGGTTCATTTCCCCAAAATAATTTTTTCCCAAAGCACTGTTCATTTTCCCCAAAATCGATTTTTTTCCACCAAAACAGAGACCATTTACCTACAAGTTGGGTTTCCCCTCCAAACTGTGTTCATTTTCCCGCAAATTAGGGTTTTTTACAAAATTTTACAAAATTACTGGGTTAATTTTCCCCAAAATCACTTCGCCCCCCCCCCCCCCCCCCCAAACTGGATGCATTTTCATACAAATCAGGTTTTTCTCCCCCAAACTGGGTTAATTTTCACCATAATCAGCTTCTTTCCTCCCAAACTCGGTTCATTTCCCTACAAGTTGGTTTCCTCCGCCCAAAACTTTGTTCATTTTCTCCAAAATTCGAATTTTTTAACCCAATTACTGGGTTCATTTTCCCAAAATATTTTTTTTCCCCAAAACTGGGTTCATTTTCCTTAAAAACGGGTTTTTCTGCCAAAACTGGGCTCATTTTCCGCATAATCAGCATTTTTCCTCCGAAACTAGGTTCATTTTCCACAAAATCCTTATTTCCCCCCAAAACTGGGTTTATTTTCACACAAATCAGGTTTTCCCCTCAAAACAGAATTCATTTTCCCCAAAATCTTCTATTTCCACTCCACACTTGGTTCATTTTCCCCAAAAACAGATTTTTCCCCCAAAACTGGGTCCATTTTCCCTAAATTCGGGTTTTTTTCCACCAAAACTCGGTTCATTTCCCTAGAAGTTGTTTTTTCCCCCCAAACTTTGTTCATTTTCCCCAAAATTCGGTTTTTTTACCCAATTACTGGGTTCTTTTTCTCCAAAATAATTGTTTTCCCCAAAACTGGGTTCATTTTCTGCATAATCAGTTTTTCCCTCTGAAACTGGGTTCATTTTCCACAAAATTCGGGAAATGAACTGAGTTTTGGTGGAAAAAAACTGACTTTGGGGAAAATGAACCCACTTAGGGAGGAAAAAATCCGATTTTGGGGCAAATTACCCCAATTATGGGGGAAAAAAAAATAATTTTCGGGAAATGAACCCAGTACTTGGAAAACCCGGATTCTGGGGAAAATGAACACAGTTTGGGAGGAAAGAAGCTGATTATGGGGAAAATGAAACCAGTTTTGGGGGAAAAAAACATTTTTGGTGAAAATGAACCCAGTTTTGTAGGAAAAAAAAAGATTTTGGGGAAATAAAGCCAGTAACTGGTTCAAAAATCCATATGTTGGGGAAAATGAACACAATTTGGTGGGGAAAACCCGATATGTAGGGAAATAAACCCATTTTTGGTGGAAAAAACATATTTTGAGGAAAATGAACCCATTTTTTTGGGGGAAAAAGTTATTTTGGGGAAAATGAACCCAGTTTGGGAGGAGAGAAGCTGATTCTGGGGGAAATGAACCCAGTTTGGGGGGGAAAAAATATTTTGTGGAAATAAAGCCAGTAATTGGGTAAAAACCCCGGATTTTGGGGAAAATGAACCCAGTCTGGTGGGGAAAACCCAATTTGTAGGGAAATAAACCCAGTTTTGTGGAAAAAATATATTTTGGGGAAAATGAACGCAGTAATGGGGAAAAATCCTGATTTTGGGGAAAATGAACCAAGTGCGGAGTGGAAATAGAATATTTTGAGGAAAATGAAATCAGTTTGGAGGGGACAACCTGATTTGTGTGAAAATGTACCCAGTTTTGGGGGGGGGGGGGGGGAAAGGATTTTGTGGATAATGAACCTAGTTTTGGAGGAAAAAATCTGATTATGCGGAAAATGAACCCCTTTTGGGGGGAAAAATGATTTTGGGAGAAATGAACGCAGTAATTGGGTAAAAAACTCTAATTTGGGGGAAAATGGAACCAGTTTGGTAGGGAAAACCAAATTTGTAGGGAAGTGAACCCATTTTTGGTGGAAAAAAACATATTTTGGGGAAAATGGACCGAGTTTTGGGGGGAAAAAATGATTTTGGGGAAAATGAACCCAGTAATGGGGAAAAAAATGATTTTGGGGAAAATGAACCCAGTGTGGAATGGAAATAGAAGATTTTGGGGAAAATGAAATCAGATAGGAGGGGAAAACCTTATTTGTGTGAAAATGAACTGAGTTTTGGGGGGAAAAAAGGATTTCATGTAAAATGAACCTATTTTCGGAGGAAAAAAGCTGATTATGTGGAAAATGAACCCAGTTTTGCGGAAAAACCTGTTTTCAAGGAAGATGAACCCAGTTTTGGGGAAAAAAATGATTTTGGGGAAAATGAACCCAGTGATCGGGTAAAAAACCCGGATTTTGGGGAAAATGAACCCAGTGATCGGGTAAAAAACCCGGATTTTGGGGAAAATGAACACAGTTTGTTGGGGAAAACCTAATATGTAGGGAAATAAACCCAGTTTTGGTTGAAAAAACATATTTTGAGGAAAATGAACCCAGTTTTGGGGTAAAAAAAATGATTTTTGGAAAAATTAACCCACTTTGTGAGAAAAACCCCTGATTTTGGAGAAAATGAACCCAGTAATGGGGAAAAATCCTGATTTTGGGGAAAATGAACCAAGTGCGGAGTGGAAATAGAAGGTTTTGAGGAAAATGAAATCAGTTTGGACGGGACAACCTGATTTGTGTGAAAATGTACCCAGTTTTGGGGGTTAATAGGGATTTTGCGGAAAATGAACCTAGTTTCGGAGGAAAAATTCTGATTATACGGAAAATGAACACAGTTTTGGGGGAAAAAAAACGTTTTTAAGGAAAATGAACCCAGTTTTTGGGGAAAAATTATTTTGGGGAAAATGAACGCAGTAATTGGGTAAAAAAACCCGAATTTTGGGGAAAATCAACAGAGTTGGGGGAGGGGGGAAGACTTGTAGAGAAATGAACCGACTTTTGCTGTAAAAAAAACGACTTTGGGGAAAATCAACCCAGTTTGGAAGGAAAAAATCCGATTTTGGGGAAAATGAACACTGGATGGGAAAAAACCTGGTTTTGGGGAAAATGAACACTGGAGGGGAAAACTAGATTTGTGTGAAAATGCACCCAGTGTTTTGTGGAAAAAAAGGATTTTGGGGAAAATGAACCCAGTTTAGGAAGAAAGAAGCTGATTATGGGGAAAATTAACCCAGTTTGGAGGGGATAACCCGTTTTTGATTAAAATGAACCCAGTTTTGAGGGAAAAAAAAATTTTTTGGGAAATAAAGCCAGTAATTGGGGCTTCTCCAAAACAACCAGGTTTTGGAGAAAATGAACAAAATTTGTTGGGGAAAACCCAATATTTATAGAAATAAACCCAGTTTTGGTGGAAAAAACATATTTTGGGGAAAATTAACACAGTTTTGGGAAAAAATGATTTTGGGGAAAATGAACCCAGTAATGGAGAAAAAATCCTGATTTTGGGGAAAATGAACCCAGTGTGGAGTGGAAATAGAAGATTTTGGGGAAAATGAAATCAGTTTGGAGGGGAAAACCTGATTTGAGTGAAAATGTACCCAGTTTTTGGGGGAGAAAAAGGATTTTGGGTAAAATGAAGCCAGTGTGGAGTGGAAATAGAAGATTTTGGAGAAAATGAACACTGTTTGGAGGGGAACACCTGATTTTGGAGAAAAAGCATCCAGTTTTGGGGGGAAATAAGGATTTTGTGGAAAATGAATATAGTTTCGGAGGATAAAAACTATTTATGCAGAAAATGAACCCAGTTTTGGGTAAAAAATACATTTTTAAGGAAAATGAACCCAATTTTGGGAAAAAAAAATATTTTTGGAAAATGAACCCAGTAATTGGGTAAAAAACCCGAATTTTGGGGAAAATGAACCCCGTTTGGGAGGAAAAAAACCCGATTATGGGAAAAATGAACCCAGTTTTGGGGAAAAAATTATTTTGAGGAAAATGAAATCAGTTTTGGGAAAAAAATGATTTTGGGGAAAATGAACCCAGTTTTGGGGGAAAACCCCGGATTTGGGGAAAATGAACCCAGTTTTGGGGGAAAAAATGATTTTGGGGAAAATGAACCCAGTAATGGAGAAAAAATCCTGATTTTGGGGAAAATGAACCCAGTGTGGAGTGGAAATAGAAGATTTTGGGGAAAATGAAATCAGTTTGGAGGGGAACACCTGATTTTGGAGAAAAAGCATCCAGTTTTGGGCGGAAATAAGGATTTTGTGGAAAATGAACATAGCTTCGGAGGATAAAAGCTATTTATGCAGAAAATGAAACCAGTTTTGGGTAAAAAACCCGTTTTTAAGGAAAATGAACCCAATTTTGAGAAAAAAAAATATTTTTGGGAAAATGAACCCAGTAATTGGGTAAAAACCCAAATTTTGGGGAAAATGAACCCCGTTTGGGAGGAAAAAAACCCGATTATGGGAAAAATGAACCCAGTTTTGGGGAAAAAATTATTTTGGGGAAAATGAAATCAGTTTTGGGGAAAAAATTATTTTGGGGAAAATGAACCCAGTAATGGGGAAAAAAAACCTGATTTTGGGGGAAAATGAACCCAGTGTTTCAGAGGGAAATAGAAGATTTTGGGGAAAAAAATCAAAAATTAACCAAAATTACACCAAAAATTTCACCAAAATCATTATTTCCCTCCCAAAACTGGATTCATTTCCCCCAAAATCAGATTTTTTCCTCCCAAACCGGGTTCATTTTCCCCAAAATCCTATTTTTCCCCCAAAACTGGGTGCATATTCACACAAATCAGGTTTTCCCCTCCTAAAACGGTTCATTTTCCACAAAAGCTTCTATTTCCTCTTCACACTGGGTTCATTTTCCCCATAATCAGGGTTTATTCCCAATTACTGTGTTCACTTTCTCAAAAATCCTTTTACCCCCCCTCAAAAATGGGTTCATTTATCTCAAAAACTAACCCCTTGATTTTAAAGAATCCTGGAATTTCCTTCCATGAATAGCTGCCAGAAGAGAAAGCTTTTTACCGGCAGGGTATTCCTCTCTCGAAGGCTTACAAATACAGGCAAAGAGAGGATCTGCTCCTGCTTTCTTGAGCAGCCTTCACAGTGTTTCCCCGGCTTTAACACCACATTCCGGCTGCAAACATTACGTTGGTCCGGAGACAGCGCCTTCTCTTGCCGGCTGGCTCTCTAAACTGAAACCGCTCAGAAAGCTGTCTCTGGCCGCGGTTTCACAGACATCTTGGCTGTCTGCTCCTTGCTGCTCTGAGGAGCAGTCATTTCAGATATCTAGCATCACAATCACAGCGCATGCACATGAGTCTAAAATCTTTCTCTCTTAGAAACTTGCTATTTATGAAATTGTTTTAGCATGACTTTTCATCTCTAACAATGTAATTAAAGGGAAAATTATCAGATGATCTGCTCGTGCTTCAAGGACGAGGGATCCCTGTTTTCCAGTGTAGTCTCATCAGCCTCTGCAAACTCTTTCTACTGAAACAGCAGGCAGGGAATCCACAGCACATTCTCTGAACGGCACGGTTTTGTGTTTCTCCAAAGGAGAGCAGAAACTAACCCCTTGATTTAAAGAATCACAGAATGTTCTTCCATGAATCGCTGATAGAAGAGAAAGCATTTTAGCGGCAGGCTATTCCTCTCTCGAAGGCTGACAAATACAGGCAAACAGTAGAGCTGCTCTTGCTTTCTTGCGCAGCCTTCACAGTGTAGCCCCGCTTTCACAGTAGGCTTCAGCTGCAAACATTACGTTGTTCGGGAGACAGTGCCTTCTCTTACTGGCTAGCTCTCTAAACTGAAGCGGTCGGAAAGCTGCCTCTCGCGCGGTTCTACAGACATCCCGGCGGTCTGCTGCTTGCCTCCCTGACGAACAGTTTTTTCCGATTTCTAGCAGCATATTAAAGCGCGTCCACAGCAGTCTAAAATCTTGCCTCCTACCCACCCCCGAATTTTCTATTTTGGAAATGTTTTAGCATGACATCTAATCTCCTAACAATGTATTTAAAAGACAAATAATCGGATGATCTGTTCGTGTTCAAGGACGAGAGATGCCTTTTTTCCTGTCCATTCCCTTCAGCCTCTGCAAACTGTTTCTGCTGAAACGTGTTACAACAGCCGGCAGCGTATTCACACACATTCTCTGAACTGCACGGTTTTATTTTTCCTCCAAGGGAGTGCAGAAACTAACCCTTTGATTTTAAAGAATCCTGGAATTTCCTTCCATGAATAGCTGCCAGAAGAGAAAGCTTTTTACGGCAGGGTATTCCTCTCTCGAAGGCTTACAAATACAGGCAAAGAGAGGATCTGCTCCTGCTTTCTTGAGCAGCCTTCACAGTGTTTCCCCGGCTTTCACACCACATTCCGGCTGCAAACATTACGTTGGTCCGGAGACAGCGCCTTCTCTTACCGCTAGCTCTCTATACTGAAGCCGGTCGGAAAGCTGCCTCTGCCCGCGGTTCTAAAGACATCCCGGCGGTCTTCTTCTTGCCTCCCTGACGAACAGTCATTTCAGATTTTGGGAGGAATTAACCCAGTTTGGGAGAAAAAAAACTGATTATGGGGAAAATGAAGCCAGTTTGTGGGAAAAAGCCGTTTTTGACTATAATAAATCCAGTTATGGGGAAAATGAACCAGTAATGGGGAAAAAAACGATTATGGGGAAAATGAACAGAGTTTGGGGGGGAAAACCCATTTTGTAGGGAAAGGAACACAGTTAAGGTGGAAAGAAACAGATTCTGTGGAAATGAAATTGTAGGGAAATGAACCCAGTTTTGCTGGAATAAAACATATTGTGTGGAAAATGAGGGGTTTTTTTCTCCCCCCGACTGGATTCATTTTCCCCAAAATCGGTTTTTTTCCTCCCAAATTGGGTTCATTTTCCCCAAAATCCTTTTTTTTCCCACAAAAACTGGGTGCATTTTCACACAAATCAGGTTTTCCCCTCCAAACTGATTACATTTTCCAAAAATCTTCTATTTCCACTCCACACTGGGTTTATTTTCCCCAAAATCATTTTTTCCCCATTACTGGATTCATTTCCCAAAATCGGTTTTTTCGACCAAAACTGAGTTCATTTTCCAGAAATCGTTTCCCCCCCCTCCCCCCCCCAAATAACTGGCTGCATTTTCACACAAATGAGATTTTCCCCTCCAAACTGATTTCATTTTCTCCAAATCCGGGTTTATTTCCCAATTACTGGGTTCATTTCCCCAAAATAATTTTTTCCCAAAGCACTGTTCATTTTCCCCGAAAATCGATTTTTTTTCACCAAAACAGAGACCATTTACCTACAAGTTGGGTTTCCCCTCCAAACTGTGTTCATTTTCCCCCAAATTAGGGTTTTTTACAAAATTTTACAAAATTACTGGGTTAATTTTCCCCAAAATCACTTCGCTCCCCCCCCCCCCCAAACTGGATGCATTTTCATACAAATCAGGTTTTCCCCCCCCAAACTGGGTTAATTTTCACCATAATCAGCTTCTTTCCTCCCAAACTCGGTTCATTTCCCTACAAGTTGGTTTCCTCCGCCCAAAACTTTGTTCATTTTCCCCAAAATTCGAATTTTTTAACCCAATTACTGGGTTCATTTTCCCAAAATATTTTTTTTCCCAAAACTGGGTTCATTTTCCTTAAAAACGGGTTTTTCTGCCAAAACTGGGTTCATTTTCCGCATAATCAGCATTTTTCTCTCCGAACTATGTTCATTTTCCACAAAATCCTTATTTCCCCCCAAAACTGGGTTTATTTTCACACAAATCAGGTTTTCCCCTCAAAACAGTATTCATTTTCCCCAAAATCTTCTATTTCCACTCCACACTTGGTTCATTTTCCCCAAAAACAGATTTTTCCCCCAAAACTGGGTCCATTTTCCCTAAATTCGGGTTTTTTTCCACCAAAACTCGGTCATTTCCTTAGAAGTTGGTTTTCCCCCCCCAAACTTTGTTCATTTTCCCCAAAATTCGGTTTTTTTACCCATTTACTGGGTTCGTTTTCTCCAAAATAATTGTTTTCCCCAAAACTGGGTTCATTTTCTGCATAATCAGTTTTACCCTCTGAAACTGGGTTCATTTTCCACAAAATTCGGGAAATGAACTGAGTTTTGGTGGAAAAAAACTGACTTTGGGGAAAATGAACCCAGTTAGGGAGGAAAAAATCCGATTTTTGGGCAAATAACCCCAATTCTGGGGGAAAAAAAAAATAATTTTCGGGAAATGAACCCAGTAATTGGAAAACCCGGACTCTGGGGAAAATGAACACAGTTTGGGAGGAAAGAAGCTGATTATGGGGAAAATGAAACCAGTTTTGGGGGAAAAAACCATTTTTGGTGAAAATGAACCCAGTTTTGAAGGAAAAAAAAGATTTTGGGAAATAAAGCCAGTAACTGGTTCAAAAATCCATATGTTGGGGAAAATGAACACAATTTGGTGGGAAAACCCGATATGTAGGGAAATTAAACCCATTTTTGGTGGAAAAAACATATTTTGAGGAAAATGAACCAGTTTTTTTGGGAAAAAAATATTTTGGGGAAAATGAACCCAGTTTGGGAGGAGAGAAGCTGATTATGGGGAAATAAACCCAGTTTGGGGGGGGGGGAATATTTTGTGGAAATACAGCCAGTAATTGGGTAAAAACACCGGATTTTGGGGAAAACGACCCCAGTCTGGTGGGGAAAACCCAATTTGTAGGGAAATAAACCCAGTTTTGTGGAAAAAATATATTTTGGGGAAAATGAACCCAGTAATGGGGAAAAATCCTGATTTTGGGGAAAATGAACCAAGTGCGGAGTGGAAATAGAATATTTTGAGGAAAATGAAATCAGTTTGGGTGGGGACAACCTGATTTGTGTGAAAATGTACCCAGTTTTGGGGTTAATAGGATTTTCTGGAAAATGAACCTAGTTTTGGAGGAAAAAAAAATGCTGATTATGCGGAAAATGATCCCAGTTTTTGGGGGAAAAATCCATTTTTAAGGAAAATGAACCTAGTTTTTGGGGAAAAAAATTATTTGGGGAAAATGAACCCAGTAATTTGGGTAAAAAACCCGATTTTTTTTGAAAATGAACAGAGTTTGGGGGGGGGGGGGAACCAACTTGTAGGGAAATGAACCGAGTTTTGCTCGAAAAAAAACAACTTTGGGAAATCAACCCAGTTTGGGAGGGAAAAAAAACGATTTTGGGGAAAATGAACCCAGTTTTGGGGGAAAAAACCCGATTTTGGGGAAATGAAGCCAGTAATAGGAAAAAACCTGATTTTGGGAAAATGAACACTGTTTGGAGGGGAAAACTTGATTTGTGTGAAAATGCACCCAGTGTTTTGAAGAAAAAAAGGATTTTGGGAAAATGAACCAGTTTGGGAGGAGAGAAGCTGATTATGGGGAAAATGAACCCAGTTTGGGGGGAAAAAAATTTTGTGGAAATAAAGCCAGTAACTGGGTAAAAACCCGGATTTTGGAGAAAAATGAACCAGTCTGGTGGGGAAAACCCAATTTGTAGGGAAATAAACCCAGTTTTGTGGAAAAAATATATTTTGGGGAAAATGAACGCAGTAATGGGGAAAAATCTTGATTTTGGGGAAAATGAACCAAGTGCAAAGTGGAAATAGAATATTTTGAGGAAAATGAAATCAGTTTAGAGGGGACAACCTGATTTGTGTGAAAATGTACCCAGTTTTGGGGGGGGGGAAAGGATTTTGTGGAAAATGAACCTAGTTTTGGAGGAAAAAATTCTGATTATGCGGAAAATGAACCCCTTTTAGGGAGAAAAATGATTTTGGGGGAAATGAACGCTGTAATTGGGTAAAAAACTCTAATTTAGGGGAAAATGGAACCAGTTTGGTTGGAAAACCAAATTTGTAGGGAAGTGAACACATTTTTGGTGGAAAAAAACATATTTTGGGGAAAATGGACCGAGTTTTGGGGAAAAAATCTGATTATGCGGAAAATGAACCCCTTTTGGGGGAAAAATGAATTTGGGGAAAATGAACCCAGTGTGGAATGGAATAGAAGATTTTGGGGAAAATGAAATCAGATAGGAGGGGAAAACCTGATTTTTGTGAAAATGAACTGAGTTTGGGGGAAATAAGGATTTTATGTAAATGAACATATTTTCGGACGAAAAAAAGCTGATTATGTGGAAAAAGGAACCCAGTTTTGCGGAAAAACCTGTTTTCAAGGAAATGAACCCAGTTTTGGGGAAAAAAAATGATTTTGGGGAAAATGAACCCAGTGATCGGGTAAAAAACCCGGATTTTGGGGAAAATGAACACAGTTTGTTGGGGAAAACCTAATATGTAGGGAAATAAACCCAGTTTTGGTGGAAAAAACATATTTTGAGGAAAATGAACCCAGTTTTTGGGTAAAAAATGATTTTTGGAAAAATTAACCCACTTTGTGATAAAAGCCCCTGATTTTGGAGAAAATGAACACAGTAATGGGGAAAAATCCTGATTTTGGGGAAAATGAACCAAGTGCGGAGTGGAAATAGAAGGTTTTGAGGAAAATGAAATCAGTTTGGACGGGACAACCTGATTTGTGTGAAAATGTACCAGTTTTGGGGGTTAATAGGGATTTTGCGGAAAATGAACCTAGTTTCGGAGGAAAAATTCTGATTATACGGAAAATGAACACAGTTTTGGGGGAAAAAAACGGTTTTAAGGAAAATGAACTTAGTTTTGGGGAAAAAAAATTATTTTGGGGAAAATGAACGCAGTAATTAATGAACGCAGTAATTGGTAAAAAAACCCGAATTTTGGGGAAAATCAACAGAATTGGGGGGGGGGGGGGGAAGACTTGTAGAGAAATGAACCGACTTTTGCTGTAAAAAAACCGACTTTGGGGAAAATCAACCCAGTTTGGAAGGAAAATTCCGATTTTGGGGAAAATAAACACTGGAGAGGAAAAAACCTGGTTTTGGGGAAAATGAACACTGGAGGGGAAAACTAGATTTGTGTGAAAATGCACCCAGTGTTTTGTGGAAAAAAAAAGTATTTTGGGGAAAATGAACCCAGTTTAGGAAGAAAGAAGCTGATTATGGGGAAAATTAACCCAGTTTGGAGGGGAAAACCCGTTTTTGATTAAAATGAACCCAGTTTTGAAGGAAAAAAAATTTTTTTGGGAAATAAAGCCAGTAATTGGGGCTTCTCCAAAACAACCAGGTTTTGGAGAAAAATGAACACAATTTGGTGGGGGAAAACCCAATATTTAGGGAAATAAAACCCAGTTTTGGTGGAAAAAAAAAACCCCATATTTTGGGGAAAATGAACACAGTTTTGGGGGAAAAAATGATTTTGGGGAAAATGAACCCAGTAATGGAGAAAAAATCCTGATTTTGGGGAAAATGAACCCAGTGTGGAGTGGAAATAGAAGATTTTGGGGAAAATGAAATCAGTTTGGAGGGGAACACCTGATTTTGGAGAAAAAGCATCCAGTTTTGGGGGGAAATAAGGATTTTGTGGAAAATGAATATAGTTTCGGAGGATAAAAGCTATTTATGCAGAAAATGAACCCAGTTTTGGGTAAAAAAAACCCGTTTTTTAAGGAAAATTAACCCAATTTTGGGAAAAAAAATTTATTTTTGGGAAAATGAACCCAGTAATTGGGTAAAAAAACCCGAATTTTGGGGGAAAATGAACCCCGTTTGGGAGGAAAAAAAAACCCGATTATGGGAAAAATGAACCCAGTTTTGGGGAAAAAATTATTTTGGGGAAAATGAAATCAGTTTTGGGAAAAAAATTATTTTGGGGAAAATGAACCCAGTAATGGGGAAAAAAAAAATGATTTTGGGGAAAATGAACCCAGTGTTTCAGAGGAAATAGAAGATTTTGGGAAAAAAAAATCAAAAATTAACCAAAAATTACACCAAAAATTTCACCAAAATCATTATTTCCCCTCCCAAAACTGGATTCATTTCCCCCAAAATCAGATTTTTTCCTCCCAAACCGGGTTCATTTTCCCCAAAATCCTTTTTTTTTCCCCCAAAACTGGGTGCATATTCACACAAATCAGGTTTTCCCCTCCAAACTGATTACATTTTCCAAAAATCTTCTATTTCCACTCCAC
>JAUMJJ010000707.1:0-37464 GCA_033556795.1 Tapera naevia | reverse complement strand
GGGGGGGGGGCACGAGGGGGGAGGGGGAAGGGGGAGGGAGGGGGCACGGGGGGGGGTGAGAGTGGGAGGAGGGGGGGTGGGGGGGGGGGCACGAGGGGGGAGGGGGAAGGGGGAGGGAGGGGGCACGGGGGGGGGTGAGAGTGGGAGGAGGGGGGGTGGGGGGGGGGCACGAGGGGGGGGGGGGAAGGGGGAGGGAGGGGGCACGGGGGGGGGTGAGAGTGGGAGGAGGGGGGGTGGGGGAGGGGGGGGCACGAGGGGGGAGGGGGAAGGGGGAGGGAGGGGGCACGGGGGGGGTGAGAGTGGGAGGGGGGGGGATGGGGGATGAGGGGGCACGGGGGGGGGAGGGGTGAGACTGGGAGGAGGGGGGGATGGAGAGGGAGGGGGCACAGGGGGGGAGGGGGAAGGGGGAGGGAGGGGGTATGGGGGGGTGAGAGTGGGAGGAGGGGGGGAAGGGGGAGGGAGGGGGTGCAGGGGGGGGTGAGAGTGGGAGGAGGGGGGGTGGGGGAGGGGGGGCACGAGGGGGGAGGGGGAAGGGGGAGGGAGGGGTGAGAGTGGGAGGAGGGGGGAGATGGGGGAGGGGGGGCACGGGGGGGAGGGGGAAGGGGGAGGGAGGGGGCACGGGGGGGAGTGGGATGGGGGAGGGGGGTGGATGGGGGAGGGAGGGGGAAGGGGGAGGGAGGGGGAAGGGGGGGGAGGGGGTACAGGGGGGAGGGGGAAGGGGGGGGTGAGAGTGGGAGGAGGGGGGGATGGGGGGGCACGGGGGGAGGGAGGGGGAAGGGGGGGGTGAGAGTGGGAGGAGGGGGGGATGGGGGGGCACGGGGGGAGGGAGGGGGAAGGGGGGGGTGAGAGTGGGAGGAGGGGGGGATGGGGGAGGGGGGGGCACGGGGGGGTGAGAGTGGGAGGAGGGGGGGATGGAGAGGGAGGGGGCACAGGGGGGGAGGGGGAAAGGGGAGGGAGGGGGTATGGGGGGGGTGAGAGTGGGAGGAGGGAGGGATGGGGGGGGAAGGGGGGGGTGAGAGTGGGAGGAGGGGGGGGATGGGGGGGGAG
The DNA here is from genome assembly GCA_033556795.1 of Tapera naevia. Classification (NCBI taxonomy): domain Eukaryota; kingdom Metazoa; phylum Chordata; class Aves; order Cuculiformes; family Neomorphidae; genus Tapera; species Tapera naevia. Next base: position 36,417 of record JAUMJJ010000707.1, on the reverse strand, counting down.
GGGGGGGTGAGAGTGGGAGGAGGGGGGGATGGGGGGGGGGCACGGGGGGAGGGAGGGGGTATGGGGGGGGTGAGAGTGGGAGGAGGGAGGGATGGGGGGGGAGGGGGGGGGTGAGAGTGGGAGGAGTGGGGGATGGTGGAGGGAGGGGGACGGGGGGGGTGAGAGTGGGAGGAGGGGGGGATGGGGGAGGGGGGGGCACGGGGGGGGTGAGAGTGGGAGGAGGGGGGGATGGGGGAGGGAGGGGGAAGGGGGAGGGAGGGGGAAGGGGGGGAGAGGGTACAGGGGGGAGGGGGAAGGGGGGGTGAGAGTGGGGGGGGGGTGGGGGAGGGGTGAGACTGGGAGGAGGGGGGGATGGAGAGGGAGGGGGCACAGGGGGGGCGGGGGAAGGGGAGGGAGGGGGCACGGGGGGGTGAGATTGGGAGGAGGGGGATGGGGGAGGGAGGAGGAAGGGGGAGGGAGGGGGTACGGGGGGGAGGGGGAAAGGGGAGGGAGGGGGCACGGTGGGAGGGGGATGGGGGAGGGGGGGGGATGGGGGAGGGAGGGGGAAGGGGGAGGGAGGGGGCACGGGGGGAAGGGGGAAGGGGGAGGGAGGGGGGATGGGGGGAAGGGGGAAGGGGGAGGGAGGGGGGATGGGGGAGGGAGGGGGCACGGGGTGGGGAGGAGGTACAAGGGGAGGGGGAAGGGGGAGGGAGGGGGCACGGGGGGGGTGAGATTGGGAGGGGTGGATGGGGGAGGGAGGGGGCACGGGGGGGGAGGGGGCACGGGGGGAGGGAGGGGGCACGGGGGGGGGGTGAGAGTGGGAGGAGGGGGGAGATGGGGGAGGGGGGGCACGGCGGGGGGAGGGGGAAGGGGGAGGGAGGGGGGATGGGGGAGGGAGGGTGCACGTGGGGGAGGGGGAAGGGGGAGGGAGGGGGCACGGGGGGGGGGTGAGAGTGGGAGGAGGGGGGGATGGGGGAGGGAGGGGGCACGAGGGGGAGGGGGAAGGGGGAGGGAGGGGGCACGGGGGGGGGTGAGAGTGGGAGGAGGGGGGGATGGGGGAGGGGGGGCACGGCGGGGGGAGGGGTGAGAGTGGGAGGAGGGGGGGATGGGGGAGGGAGGGGGCACGGGGGGGGGAGGGGGAAGGGGGAGGGAGGGGGTACGGGGGGGGGGTGAGAGTGGGAGGAGGGGGGGATGGAGGAGGGAGGGGGCACAGAGAGGCAGATTGGCATGGGGGGGCGGGGCTTAGTGGGAAGGGGGCGTAGGGGCACAGGACAGGAATTGGCATGGGGGGCACAGGACAGGAATGGGGGGCACAGAGAGGGAATGGGGGGCACAGAGAGGGAATGGGGGGCACAGAAGGAATGGGGGGCACAGGGTAGGAATGGGGGGCACAGACTGGGAATGGGGGGCACAGAGGGAATGGGGGGCACAGACTGGGAATGGTGGGCACAGAGGGAATGGGGGGGCACAGGGCAGGAATGGGTGGCACAGACTGGGAATGGGGGACACAGGAATGGGGGGCACAGGGGGAATGGGGGGCACAGGACAGGAATGGGGGGCACAGACTGGGAATGGGGGACACAGGGCAGGAACGGGGGGCACAGGAATGGGGGGCACAGGGGGAATGGGGGGCACAGTCTGGGAATGGGGGGCACAGAGAGAATGGGGGGCACAGAGGGAATGGGGGGCACAGAGGGAATGGGGGGCACAGGGCAGGAATGGGGGGCAGAGTGGGAATGGGGGGCACAGAGGGAATGGGGGGCACAGAGAGGGAATGGGGGCACAATGGGAATGGGGGGGAATGGGGGGCACAGAGGGAATGGGGGGCACAGTGGGAATGGGGTGCACAGAGGGAATGGGGGTACAGAGGGATTAGGGGTCACAGGGCAGGAATGGGGGCACAGTGGGAATGGGGGGCACAGAGGGAATGGGGGGCACAGGACAGGAATGGGAGGCACAGAGGGAATGGGGGGCACAGGACAGGAATGGGTGGCACAGACTGGGAATGGGGGACACAGGAATGGGGGGCACAGGGGGAATGGGGGGCAGAGAGGGAATAGGGGGCACAGGGTAGGAATGGGGGGCACAGAGGGAATGGGGGGCACAGGGCAGGAATGGGGGGCACAGTGGGAATGGGGGTGCAGAGGGATTAGGGGGCACAGGGCAGGAATGGGGGGCACAGGGGGAATGGGGGGCACAGGGTGGGAATGGGGGGCACAGAGGGAATGGGGGGCACAGGGCAGGAATGGGGGGCACAGAGGGAATGGGGGCACAGAGGGAATGGGGGGCACAGGGCAGGAATGGGGGGCACAGTGGGAATGGGGGTGCAGAGGGATTAGGGGGCACAGGGCAGGAATGGGGGGCACAGGGGGAATGGGGGGCACAGGGTGGGAATGGGGGTCACAGAGGGAATGGGGGGCACAGAGGGAATGGGGGGCACAGGGCAGGAATGGGGGGCACAGAGGGAATGGGGGTACAGAGGGATTAGGGGGCACAGGGCAGGAATGGGTGGCACAGACTGGGAATGGGGGGCACAGGAATTGGGGGCACAGAGTGGGAATGGGGGGCACAGAGTGGGAATGGGTGGCACAGACTGGGAATGGGGGGCACAGAGTGGGTATGGGGGTACAGAGTGGGAATGGGGGGCACAGAGTGGGAATGGGGGGCACAGGGTAGGAATGGGGGGCACAGAGGGAATGGGGGGCACAGGACAGGAATGGGTGGCACAGACTGGGAATGGGGGACACAGGAATGGGGGGCACAGAGGGAATGGGGGGCACAGGAATGGGGGGCACAGACTGGGAATGGGGGGCACAGACTGGGAATGGGGGGCAGAGAGGGAATAGGGGGCACAGGGTAGGAATGGGGGGCACAGAGGGAATGGGGGGCACAGGGCAGGAATGGGGGGCACAGTGGGAATGGGGGTGCAGAGGGATTAGGGGGCACAGGGCAGGAATGGGGGGCACAGGGGGAATGGGGGGCACAGGGTGGGAATGGGGGGCACAGAGGGAATGGGGGGGCACAGGGCAGGAATGGGGGGCACAGAGGGAATGGGGGGCACAGAGGGAATGGGGGGCACAGGGCAGGAATGGGGGGCACAGAGGGAATGGGGGTACAGAGGGATTAGGGGGCACAGGGCAGGAATGGGTGGCACAGACTGGGAATGGGGGGCACAGGAATTGGGGGCACAGAGTGGGAATGGGGGGCACAGAGTGGGAATGGGTGGCACAGACTGGGAATGGGGGGCACAGGGTAGGAATGGGGGGCACAGAGGGAATGGGGGGCACAGGACAGGAATGGGTGGCACAGACTGGGAATGGGGGACACAGGAATGGGGGGCACAGGGGGAATGGGGGGCACAGACTGGGAATGGGGGGCAGAGAGGGAATAGGGGGCACAGGGTAGGAATGGGGGGCAGAGAGGGAATGGGGGGCACAGGGCAGGAATGGGGGGCACAGAGGGAATGGGGGGCACAGAGGGAATGGGGGTACAGAGGGATTAGGGGGCACAGGGCAGGAATGGGTGGCACAGACTGGGAATGGGGGGCACAGGAATTGGGGGCACAGAGTGGGAATTGGGGGCACAGAGTGGGAATGGGTGGCACAGACTGGGAATGGGGGGCACAGGAATGGGGGGCACAGAGTGGGTATGGGGGTACAGAGTGGGAATGGGGGGCACAGAGTGGGAATTGGGGGCACAGGGTAGGAATGGGGGGCACAGAGGGAATGGGGGGCACAGGACAGGAATGGGTGGCACAGACTGGGAATGGGGGACACAGGAATGGGGGGCACAGGGGGAATGGGGGGCACAGACTGGGAATGGGGGGCAGAGAGGGAATAGGGGGCACAGGGTAGGAATGGGGGGCACAGAGGGAATGGGGGGCACAGGGCAGGAATGGGGGGCACAGTGGGAATGGGGGTGCAGAGGGATTAGGGGGCACAGGGCAGGAATGGGGGGCACAGGGGGAATGGGGGGCACAGGGTGGGAATGGGGGGCACAGAGGGAATGGGGGGCACAGGGCAGGAATGGGGGGCACAGAGGGAATGGGGGGCACAGAGGGAATGGGGGGCACAGGGCAGGAATGGGGGGCACAGTGGGAATGGGGGTGCAGAGGGATTAGGGGGCACAGGGCAGGAATGGGGGGCACAGGGGGAATGGGGGGCACAGGGTGGGAATGGGGGGCACAGAGGGAATGGGGGGCACAGGGCAGGAATGGGGGGCACAGAGGGAATGGGGGGCACAGAGGGAATGGGGGTACAGAGGGATTAGGGGGCACAGGGCAGGAATGGGTGGCACAGACTGGGAATGGGGGGCACAGGAATTGGGGGGCACAGAGAGGGAACGGGGGCACAATGGGAATGGGGGGAATGGGGGGCACAGAGGGAATGGGGGGCACAGGACAGGAATAGGGGGCACAGAGGGAATGGGGGGCACAGGGTAGGAATGGGGGGCACAGACTGGGAATGGGGGGCACAGAGGGAATGGGGGGCACAGGGTAGGAATGGGGGGTACAGGGTAGGAATGGGGGGCACAGAGGGAATGGGGGGCACAGAGGGAATGGGGGGTACAGGGTAGGAATGGGGGGCACAGAGGGAATGGGGGCACAGAGGGAATGGGGGGTACAGAGTGGGAATGGGGGGCACAGGGCAGGAATGAGGGGCACAGTGGCAATGGGGGTACAGAGGGATTAGGGGGCACAGGGCAGGAATGGGGGGCACAGTGGGAATGGGGGGCACAGAGGGAATGGGGGGCACAGAGTGGGAATGGAGGGCACAGCAATTGGGGGCACAGAGTGGGAATGGGGGGCACAGAGTGGGAATGGGGGGCACAGACTGGGAATGGGGGGCACAGGAATGGGGGGCACAGAGTGGGTATGGGGGTACAGAGTGGGAATGGGGGGCACAGAGTGGGAATGGGGGGCACAGAGTGGGAATGGGGGGCACAGGAATGGGGGTACAGAGTGGGTATGGGGGTACAGAGTGGGAATGGGGGGCACAGAGTGGGAATGGGGGCACAGAGGGAATGGGGGGCACAGGACAGGAATGGGTGGCACAGAGGGAATGGGGGGCACAGAGGGAATGGGGGGTACTGGGTAGGAATTTGGGGCACAGAGGGAATGGGGGGCACAGAGGGAATGGGGGGCACAGAGGGAATGGGGGGTACAGAGGGATTAGGGGGCACAGGGCAGGAATGGGTGGCACAGACTGGGAATGGGGGACACAGGAATGGGGGGCACAGGGGGAATGGGGGGCACAGGGGGAATGGGGGGCACAGGGCAGGAATGGGGGGCACAGAGGGTACGGGGGGCACGGAGCGCCGAGCGCCCCCACCTGTCCTTGCCGACGCTTCCGCTGCCGCTGTCGCCCCCATCCCTGTTCTGCTCCGCGTCCTCTTCGCCAAGGTCCATGTCCAGCTCATGCCCGGCTTCGGAGCGCGGGTACGTGGAGCCACTGCGGGCACAGGGCAGGGAGTGTGGGCATGGGTTGGGGTGGAGGGACCTCAGAGACCATGGAATGGGTTGGGGTGGAGGGACCTCAGAGACCATGGAATGGGTTGGGTTGGAAGAGACCTCAAAGACCATGGAATGGGTTGGGTTGGAAGGGACCTTAAAGACCATGGAATGGGTTGGGTTGGAAGGGACCTTAAAGACCATGGAATGGGTTGGGTTGGAAGGGACCTTAAAGACCATGGAATGGGTTGGGTTGGAAGGGACCTTAAAGACCATGGAATGGGTTGGGTTGGAGGGGACCTTAAAGACCATGGGATGGGTTGGGTTGGAAGGGACCTTAAAGATCATGGAATGGGTTGGGTTGGGAGGGATTCTTAAAGACCATGGAATGGGTTGGGTTGGAAGAGACCTTAAAGACCATGGAATGGGTTGGGTTGGAAGAGACCTTAAAGACCATGGAATGGGTTGGGTTGGAAGGGACCTTAAAGATCTTGGAATGGGTTGGGTTGGAAGGGACCTCAAAGACCATGGAATAGGTTGGTTTGGAAAGGATCTTAAGGATCATGGAATCATGGAAACAGTTGGGTTGGAAGGGACCTTAAAGAGCGTGGAATGGGTTGGGGTGGAGGGGACCTTAAAGACCATGGAATGATGGAAGGGGTTGGGGTGGGAGGGACCTTAAAAAGCATGGAATGGGTTGGGTTGGGTTGGGTTGGAGGGGTTCGTAAAGATTATGGAATCATGGAATGGGTTGGGTTGGAAAGGACCTCAAAGACCATGGAATAGGTTGGGTTGGAAGGGATCTCAAAGACCATGGAATGGGTTGGGTTGGAGGGGACCTTAAAGATCATGGAATCATGGAATGGGTTGGAAGGGATCTTAAAGACCATGGAATGGGTTGGGTTGGAAGGGTTTTTAAAGACCATGGAATCACAGAAGGCTTTGGGATGGAAGGGACCTCAAAGGTCAATAAATGGTTTTGGGTTGGAAGGGACCTTAAAGACCATGGAATGCGTTGGGTTGGAAGGGGTCATTAAAGACCATGGAATCAGGAATGGTTGGGGTTGGAAGGGACCTTAAAGTCATGGCATGAGTTGGGTTGGAAGAGTTCTTAAAGACCATGGAATTACGGAATGGTTTGGGTTGGAAGGGACCTAAAAGCCCATCCAGTTCCAAGCCCTGCTATGGGCAGGGACACCTCCACCTGGATCAGGGGCTTCAAGCTCCATCCAACCTGGCCTTGGACATCTCCCACTGGATCAGGAGCTCCAAGCTCCATCCAACCTGGTCTTGGACTTCTCCCACTCGATCAGGAGCTCCAAGCTCCATCCAACCTGGTCTTGGACATCTCCCACTGGATCAGGAGCTCCAAGCTCCACCCAACCCGGCCTTGGACATCTCCCACTGGATCAGGAGCTCCAAGCCCCATCCAACCTGGTCTTGGACATCTCCCACTGGATCTGGTTGCTCCAAGCTCCACCCAACCCGGCCTTGGACATCTCCCAGTAGATCAGGGGCTCTAAGCTCCATCCAACTTGGTCTTGGACATCTCCCACTGGATCAGGAGCTCCAAGCTCCATCCAACCCGGCCTTGGACATCTCCCACTGGATCAGGAGCTCCAAGCTCCATCCAACCTGGTCTTGGACATCTCCCACTGGATCAGGAGCTCCAAGCTCCACCCAACCCGGCCTTGGACATCTCCCACTGGATCAGGAGCTCCAAGCCCCATCCAACCTGGTCTTGGACATCTCCCACTGGATCTGGTTGCTCCAAGCTCCACCCAACCCGGCCTTGGACATCTCCCAGTAGATCAGGGGCTCTAAGCTCCATCCAACTTGGTCTTGGACATCTCCCACTGGATCAGGAGCTCCAAGCTCCATCCAACCCGGCCTTGGACATCTCCCACTGGATCAGGAGCTCCAAGCTCCATCCAACCTGGTCTTGGACATCTCCCACTGGATCAGGAGCTCCAAGCCCCATCCAATCTGGTCTTGGACATCTCCCACTGGATCTGGTTGCTCCAAGCTCCACCCAACCCGGCCTTGGACATCTCCCAGTGGATCAGGGGCTCCAAGCTCCACCCAACCTGGCCTTGGACACCTCCACTGGATCAGGAGCTCCAAGCTCCATCCAACCTGGTCTTGGACATCTCCCACTGCATCAGGGGCTCCAAGCTCCATCCAACCTGGTCTTGGACTTCTCCCACTGGATCAGGAGCTCCAAGCTCCACCCAACCCGGCCTTGGACATCTCCCAGTGGATCAGGGGCTCCAAGCTCCACCCAACCTGGCCTTGGACACCTCCACTGGATCAGGAGCTCCAAGCTCCATCCAACCTGGTCTTGGACATCTCCCACTGCATCAGGGGCTCCAAGCTCCATCCAACCTGGTCTTGGACTTCTCCCACTGGATCAGGAGCTCCAAGCTCCACCCAACCCGGCCTTGGACACCTCCCACTGGATCAGGAGCTCCAAGCCCCATCCAACCCAACCTTGGCCACCTCCAGGGCTGGGGCTTCCATGAGGAAGGACACACTGAAGCTGATGTAGATCTTCTCCTCCCCCACCACCCCAAGGCCTTCTCCTCAGAGTTCCTCCAGGTCCATTTCCCATTCCCCCAGCCTGGATTGATCCCATGGGTGGTCCCAACCCAGCTGTAGGACCTTGGGCTGCAAGGAACCACCTTTCTAAGGAGGCTTTGGAGGTGCCAAGGGGCCTGACCTGATGGACCTGCAGGTGAAGAAGACGATGCGCTTCAGGCGTTTGTTGTAGAAGAAGTAGTTGAAGGACCAGAGGTTCCCGTCCTCTCCGAAGGGATCCGAATCCAGGTCGGGGTTGTAGCTGCAATGGAAGAGGAGATGTTGGAACCACCACCTTGGGATCTTCTCCCAGGGCCAATCCTGGTCCCAGCTGGATGGTGGGTGTCTCCAGGAGCTCCAAGGAAGAGCTGGCCCACTCCAGGGGTCACTCCAGGAGGAGATGTACCACTCCAGGGGTCACTCCAGGAGCTCCAAGGAGCTGTCCCATTCCAGGGGTCACTCCAGGAGGAGATGTCCCACTCCAGGGGTCACTCCAGGAGGAGCTGTCCCACTCCAGAGGCCACTCCAGGAGCTCCAGGAGGAGCTGTCCCACTCCAGAGGTCACTCCAGGAGGAGCTGTCCCACTCCAGGAGTCACTCCAGGAGCTCCAGGAGGAGCTGTCCCACTCCAGAGGTCACTCCAGGAGGAGCTGTCCCACTCCAGGGGTCACTCCAGGAGGAGCTGTCCCACTCCAGAGGTCACTCCAGGAGGAGCTGTCCCACTCCAGGGGTCACTCCAGGAGGAGCTGTCCCACTCCAGAGGTCACTCCAGGAGGAGATGTCCCTCTCCAGAGGTCACTCCAGGAGGAGCTGTCCCACTCCAGGGGTCACTCCAGGAGCTCCAAGGAGCTGTCCCACTCCAGAGGTCACTCCAGGAGTTCCAGGAAGCTCCAAGGAGAAGCTGTCCCACTCCAGAGGTCACTCCAGGAGGAGCTGTCCCACTCCAGAGGTCACCCCAGGAGGAGCTGTCCCACTCCAGAGGTCACTCCAGGAGCTCCAGGAGGAGCTGTCCCACTCCAGAGGTCACCCCAGGAGGAGATGTCCCACTCCAGGGGTCACTCCAGGGGTCACTCCAGGAGGAGATGTCCCACTCCAGGGGTCACTCCAGGAGCTTCAAGGAGATGTCCCACTCCAGGAGTCACTCCAGGAGCTCCAGGAGGAGCTGTCCCACGCCAGGGGTCACTCCAGGAGGAGCTGTCCCACTCCAGGGGTCACTCCAGGAGGAGCTGTCCCACGCCAGGGGTCACTCCAGGAGCTCCAGGAGGAGCTGTCCCACTCCAGAGGTCACTCCAGGAGGAGCTGTCCCACTCCAGGGGTCACTCCAGGAGGAGCTGTCCCACTCCAGAGGTCACTCCAGGAGCTCCAAAGAGCTGTCCCACTCCAGAGGTCACCCCAGGAGGAGATGTCCCACTCCAGGGGTCACTCCAGGGGTCACTCCAGGAGGAGCTGTCCCACTCCAGGGGTCACTCCAGGAGGAGATGTCCCACTCCAGAGGTCACTCCAGGAGGAGATGTCCCACTCCAGGGGTCACTCCAGGAGGAGCTGTCCCACTCCAGGGGTCACTCCAGGAGGAGATGTCCCACTCCAGAGGTCACTCCAGGAGAAGCTGTCCCACTCCAGGGGTCACTCCAGGAGGAGCTGTCCCACTCCAGAGGTCACTCCAGGAGCTCCAAGGAGCTGTCCCACTCCAGAGGTCACTCCAGGAGGAGCTGTCCCACTCCAGAGGTCACTCCAGGAGGAGATGTCCCACTCCAGAGGTCACTCCAGGAGGAGCTGTCCCACTCCAGGGGTCACTCCAGGAGCTCCAAGGAGCTGTCCCACTCCAGGGGTCACTCCAGGAGGAGCTGTCCCACTCCAGGGGTCACTCCAGGAGGAGATGTCCCACTCCAGGGGTCACTCCAGGGGCTCCAAGGAGCTGTCCCACTCCAGAGGTCACTCCAGGAGGAGCTGTCCCACTCCAGGGGTCACTCCAGGAGGAGCTGTCCCACTCCAGGGGTCACTCCAGGAGCTCCAAGGAGCTGTCCCACTCCAGAGGTCACTCCAGGAGGAGCTGTCCCACTCCAGAGGTCACTCCAGGAGGAGATGTCCCACTCCAGGGGTCACTCCAGGGGTCACTCCAGGAGGAGCTGTCCCACTCCAGGGGTCACTCCAGGAGGAGATGTCCCACTCCAGAGGTCACTCCAGGAGGAGCTGTCCTAGTCCAGAGGTCACTCCAGGAGGAGCTGTCCCACTGCAGGGGTCACTCCAGGAGGAGCTGTCCCACTCCAGGGGTCACTCCAGGAGCTCCAAAGAGCTGTCCCACTCCAGAGGTCACCCCAGGAGGAGCTGTCCCACTCCAGAGGTCACTCCAGGAGCTCCAAGGAGATGTCCCACTCCAGAGGTCACTCCAGGAGGAGGTGTCCCACTCCAGAGGTCACTACAGGAGGAGCTGTCCCACTCCAGAGGTCACCCCAGGAGGAGCTGTCCCACTCCAGAGGTCACTCCAGAAGCTCCAAGGAGATGTCCCACTCCATGGGTCACTCCAGGAGGAGCTGTCCCACTCCAGGGGTCACTCCAGGAGGAGCTGTCCCACTCCAGGGGTCACTCCAGGAGGTCCAGGAGGAGATGTCCCACTCCAGAGGCCACTCCAGGAGGAGCTGTCCCACTCCAGGGGTCACTCCAGGAGCTCCAGGAGGAGCTGTCCCACTCCAGAGGTCACTCCAGGAGGAGCTGTCCCACTCCAGGGGTCACTCCAGGAGGAGCTGTCCCACTCCAGAGGTCACTCCAGGAGCTCCAAGGAGATGTCCCACTCCAGGGGTCACTCCAGGAGGAGCTGTCCCACTCCAGAGGTCACTCCAGGAGGAGCTGTCCCACTCCAGAGGTCACTCCAGGAGGAGCTGTCCCACTCCAGGGGTCACTCCAGGAGCTCCAAGGAGCTGTCCCACTCCAGAGGTCACTCCAGGAGGAGCTGTCCCACTCCAGAGGTCACTCCAGGAGGAGCTGTCCCACTCCAGGGGTCACTCCAGGAGCTCCAAGGAGCTGTCCCACTCCAGAGGTCACTCCAGGAGGAGCTGTCCCACTCCAGAGGTCACTCCAGGAGGAGCTGTCCCACTCCAGAGGTCACTCCAGGAGGAGCTGTCCCACTCCAGAGGTCACTCCATGAGGAGCTGTCCCACTCCAGAGGTCACTCCAGGAGCTCCAAGAAGCTGTCCCACTCCAGGGGTCACTCCAGGAGGAGCTGTCCCACTCCAGAGGTCACTCCAGGAGCTCCAGGAGGAGCTGTCCCACTCCAGAGGTCACTCCAGGAGGAGATGTCCCACTCCAGGGGTCACTCCCGGAGGAGCTGTCCCACTCCAGTGGTCACTCCAGGAGCTCCAAAGAGCTGTCCCACTCCAGAGGTCACCCCAGGAGGAGATGTCCCACTCCAGGGGTCACTCCAGGGGTCACTCCAGGAGGAGCTGTCCCACTCCAGGGGTCACTCCAGGAGCTTCAAGGAGATGTCCCACTCCAGGAGTCACTCTAGGAGCTCCAGGAGGAGCTGTCCCACTCCAGAGGTCACTCCAGGAGCTCCAAGGAGATGTCCCACTCCAGAGGTCACTCCAGGGGTCACTCCAGGGGTCACTCCAGGAGGAGCTGTCCCACTCCAGGGGTCACTCCAGGAGGAGCTGTCCCACTCCAGAGGTCACTCCAGGAGGAGCTGTCCTAGTCCAGAGGTCACTCCAGGAGGAGATGTCCCACTCCAGAGGTCACTCCAGGAGGAGCTGTCCCACTCCAGGGGTCACTCCAGGAGGAGATGTCCCAATCCAGAGGTCACTCCAGGATGAGCTGTCCCACTCCAGGGGTCACTCCAGGAGGAGCTGTCCCACTCCAGAGGTCACTCCAGGAGCTCCAGGAGGAGCTGTCCCACTCCAGGGGTCACTCCAGGAGGAGGTGTCCCACTCCAGGGGTCACTCCAGGAGGAGCTGTCCCACTCCAGGGGTCACTCCAGGAGGAGATGTCCCACTCCAGGGGTCACTCCAGGAGGAGATGTCCCACTCCAGAGGTCACTCCAGGAGGAGATGTCCCACTCCAGGGGTCACTCCAGGAGGAGCTGTCCCACTCCAGGGGTCACTCCAGGAGGAGCTGTCCCACTCCAGAGGTCACTCCAGGAGGAGCTGTCCCACTCCAGGGGTCACTCCAGGGGTCACTCCAGGAGGAGCTGTCCCACTCCAGAGGTCACTCCAGGAGGAGATGTCCCACTCCAGGGGTCACTCCAGGAGGAGCTGTCCCACTCCAGGGGTCACTCCAGGAGCTCCAGGAGGAGCTGTCCCACTCCAGAGGTCACTCCAGGAGCTCCAGGAGGAGCTGTCCCACTCCAGAGGTCACTCCAGGAGGAGATGTCCCACTCCAGAGGTCACTCCAGGAGGAGCTGTCCCACTCCAGAGGTCACTCCAGGAGGAGATGTCCCACTCCAGAGGTCACTCCAGGAGGAGCTGTCCCACTCCAGAGGCCACTCCAGGAGGAGATGTCCCACTACAGAGGCCACTCCAGGAGGAGCTGTCCCACTCCAGAGGTCACTCCAGGAGGAGCTGTCCCACTCCAGGGGTCACTCCAGGAGCTCCAGGAGGAGCTGTCCCACTCCAGAGGTCACTCCAGGAGGAGATGTCCCACTCCAGAGGTCACTCCAGGAGGAGCTGTCCCACTCCAGAGGTCACTCCAGGAGGAGATGTCCCACTCCAGAGGTCACTCCAGGAGGAGCTGTCCCACTCCAGAGGCCACTCCAGGAGGAGCTGTCCCACTACAGAGGCCACTCCAGGAGGAGCTGTCCCACTCCAGAGGTCACTCCAGGAGGAGCTGTCCCACTCCAGGGGTCACTCCAGGAGGAGCTGTCCCACTCCAGGGGTCACTCCAGGAGCTCCAGGAGGAGCTGTCCCACTCCAGAGGCCACTCCAGGAGGAGCTGTCCCACTCCATGGGTCACTCCAGGAGGAGCTGTCCCACTCCAGGGGTCACTCCAGGAGGAGCTGTCCCACTCCAGAGGTCACTCCAGGAGCTCCAAGGAGCTGTCCCACTCCAGAGGTCACTCCAGGAGGAGATGTCCCACTCCAGGGGTCACTCCAGGAGCTCCAAGGAGCTGTCCCACTCCAGGGGTCACTCCAGGAGGAGCTGTCCCACTCCAGGGGTCACTCCAGGAGGAGCTGTCCCACTCCAGGGGTCACTCCAGGAGGTGCTGTCCCACTCCAGGGGTCACTCCAGGAGCTCCAAGGAGCTGTCCCACTCCAGAGGTCACTCCAGGAGGAGCTGTCCCACTCCAGAGGTCACTCCAGGAGGAGCTGTCCCACTCCAGGGGTCACTCCAGGAGGAGCTGTCCCACTCCAGGGGTCACTCCAGGAGCTCCAAGGAGCTGTCCCACTCCAGAGGTCACTCCAGGAGGAGATGTCCCACTGCAGGGGTCACTCCAGGAGGAGCTGTCCCACTCCAGAGGTCACTCCAGGAGCTCCAGGAGGAGCTGTCCCACTCCAGCGGTCACTCCAGGAGGAGATGTCCCACTCCAGGGGTCACTCCAGGAGCTCCAAGGAGCTGTCCCACTCCAGGGGTCACTCCAGGAGGAGATGTCCCACTGCAGAGGTCACTCCAGGAGCTCCAGGAGGAGCTGTCCCACTCCAGAGGTCACTCCAGGAGGAGCTGTCCCACTCCAGAGGTCGCCCCTCACCCCAAGGGAGCTCCAGGAGGTCCACGTGGACTCCTTGGCCCCAGTACCTGTAGATGTCACACTCGGCCAGACAGATCTCCTCATCCACCGCGTCCCACAGAAGTGGCTTCAGGGCCTTGAAGTCCTCTCGAACGGCCGAGAAGAGGCTGCAGTTGACCGCGTTGACCACCTGGAGAGAGGGAGCAGGGCTGGTGACCCCAGGAGAGGACCTGGAGAACCTGGATCCATGGGCCAAGGGTGTGGAGAGGGACCTGGAGAACCTGGATCCATGGGCCAAGGGGCTGGAGAGGGACCTGGAGAACCTGGATCCATGGGCCAAGGGGGTGGAGAGGGACCTGGAGAACCTGGATCCATGGGCCAAGGAGCTGGAGAGGGACCTGGAGAACCTGGATCCATGGGCCAAGTGGTGGAGAGGGACCTGGAGAACCTGGATCCATGGGCCAAGAGGGTCGAGAGGGACCTGGAGAACCTGGATCCATGGGCCAAGGGGCTGCAGAGGATCTGGAGAACCTGGATCCATGGGCTGAGACCAACGGGATGAGGTTGAACAAGGCCAAGGGCCAAGCCCTGCCCTTGGGTCCCACCAACCTCAGCAGCTCCAGGCTTGGGGAAGAGCAGCTGGAGAGGACCTGGAGGAGAAGGCCCTGGGGGTGTTGGTTGGTGGGGGCTGAACGTGAGCCAAGGGTGGCCAAGAGGGCCAAGGACACCTTGGTTTGGATCAACCAGGAGAAGGGAAGGGGTTGTCCCACCGGTGAGGCCACCCCTGGAATCCTGGGGTCAGTTTTGGGTCCCTCACTCCAAGGAGGACCTCGAGGGGGTGGAGATGGGAGCGGAGAAGGGATTGGAGCTGGGAAGAGGGTGGAGAACAGGTCCTGGGGGACCCCCTGAGGGACCTGGGGGGGTTTGGTTTGGAGAAGAGGAGGCTGAGGGGAGACCTCATCCCTGTCCTCCTGACAGGAGGCTGTGACGGGGTGGGTGCTGCTCTCTTCTCCCAGTGATGGGACAACAGGAAAGGGCCAAAAGCTCCACCAGGAGAGGTTCAGCTGGAGATGGGGAAGAACTTCTTCCCCAAAAGGGTTCTGAGGTCTTGGAAGAGCCCAGGGAGGGGGTGGAGTCACCACCTTGGAGGGGTTCAAGAAGAGGATGGAGGAGTTTTTGAGGGACAGGGTTTGGAGGATGATGGGGGCGCTCGGACTCGATGGTCTCCGTGGTCTTTCCCAACTGGAAGGGTCTCCCATTGGATGGTTCCAAGACCACCACGAGCGCTGCCCGGAGAACCTGAGGCCCCCCACCGGAGCCAGGCTGCCAGGGTGGAGGCCAGAAGGTCGGGAGAACTTCAGGAGGGAGGTGGAACCCCAGCAGCTCCAGGCTTGGGGAAGAGCAGCTGGAGAGGACCTGGAGGAGAAGGCCCTGGGGGTGTTGGTGGACGGGGGTTGAACGTGAGCCAGGGGTGGCCAAGAGGGCCAAGGACACCTTGGTTTGGATCAACCAGGAGAAGGGAAGGGGTTGTCCCACCGGTGAGGCCACCCCTGGAATCCTGGGGTCAGTTTTGGGTCCCTCACTCCAAGGAGGACCTTGAGGGGTTGGAGATGGGAGCGGAGAAGGGATTGGAGCTGGGAAGGGGGTGGAGAACAGGTCCTGTGGGACCACCTGAGGGTCCTGGGGGGGTTTGGTTTGGCCATGGTTTGGAGGATGATGGGGGCGCTCGGACTCGATGGTCCCCGAGGTCTTTCCCAACTGGAAGGGTCTCCCATTGGATGGTTCCAAGACCACCACGAGCGCTGCCCGGAGAACCTGAGGCCCCCCACCGGAGCCAGGCTGCCAGGGTGGAGGCCAGAAGATCAGGAGAACTTCAGGAAGGAGGTGAGGCCCTGCTTGGCCCCCGTACCCAGTTGAGGCTCGGCTCCCGGCTGAACTCGTGGCTCTTGGCGGCGCTGAAGTCGTAGTCGGGCCGGAAGGACTCGTTGAGCGTCGCGATCAGGTAGAAGAGCGTCTTCCGGCTGCATTTGTCGCTCAGGGGTCCCTCCTCGTCCCCACTTTGGCTCCTCCCAAGCCTGAGGGTGGCACGGGAAGGGCAGCGTTGGAGGAGGGACTTGGTGGCACCACCAGGATGGGCACCGGACACGAGGGAGCAGCGGGGAGGGAGGAGAGGGCCACCCCGTGGGGTCACCGGGAGCACCAAAGGGGACCCTCGGGGGTCAAGAGTCTCCAGGGCCACCGGGAGCACCTAAGGGGACCCTCTGGGGCCACCAAGAGCACCAAAGGGGACATTCCAGGGCCACCAAGAGCACCAAGAGGACCCTCTGGGGTCACTGGGAGCACCAAAGGGGACCCTCTGGGGTCACTGGGAGCACCAAAGGGGACCCTCTGGGGCCACCAGAAGCACCAAAGGGGACATTCCAGGGCCACTGGGAGCACCAAAGGGGACCCTCTGGGGTCACTGGGAGCACCAAAGGGGACCCTCCGGGGTCAAGAGTCTCCAGGGCCACCGGGAGCACCAAAGGGGACCCTCTGGGGCCACCAAGAGCACCAAAGGGGACATTCCAGGGCCACTGGGAGCACCAAGAGGACCCTGTGGGGCCACCAAGAGCACCAAGAGGACCCTCCAGGCCATCGGGAGCACCAAAGGGGACCCTCCGGGGTCAAGAGTCTCCAGGGCCACCGGGAGCACCAAAGGGGACCCTGTGGGGCCACCAGGAGAACCAAGCAGACCCTCCAGGGCCATCGGGAGCACCACAGGGGACCCTCTGGGAGCACCCAGGGAACCCTCCAGGGCCACCAAGAGCACGAAAGGGATGCTCTGGGGCCACCAGGAGCACCAAGGGGATCTCCAGGGCCACCAAGAGCACCGAGGGGACCCTCCGGGGCCACCAAGAGCACCAAAGGGACCCTCAAGGAGAAACCAGGAGACCCTGTGGGGCCACCAAGAGCACCAAAGAGACCCTGTGGTGCCACCAGGAGCACCAAGGGGACCCTCTGAGGCCACCAAGAGCACCAAAGGGGACCCTCTGAGGCCACCAGGAGACCCTGTGGGGCCACCAAGAGCACTGAGGGGACCCTGTGGGGCCACCAGGAGCACCAAAGAGACCCTCCAAGGCCATCAGGAGCACCACAGGGGACCCTCTGGGGCCACCAGGAGCACTGAGGGGACCCTGCAGGGCCACCAGAAGCAGAGTTCTGGTTGCCCACGGCAGGTTCTGGGAAGGTGGTGGCCCAGGGGCCAGTGGCCAAAGCAGCCAAGAGCCCCCCCCCGGGCTTGGCCCAGCCCTGGGGTGGCCACCAGGGGCCAGGGCAGGGATTCCCAGGGTCATGGAACGGTTTGGGTTCCAAGGGACCTTCAGGATCACGGCTGGAAGGGACGTCCAAACCTCCCCAGCTCCAAGCCCTGCCACGGTGGGGACATCTCCCACTGGATCAGGGGTGGAACAACCCCAACTGTCCCGGCCGCTCCTCGCACGGGAGGAGCTCCAGCCCTGGGATCATCTCCGGGGGCTCCTCTGGCCCCGCTCCAACGCATCCCTAAGGACCTGTCCTTGGCCCTCACCGGTGGTGCTGAGGGTGTGGAACCCAACGTGGGAGAGGTGAAGCTCAGGGAGGACCTCCTGGCTCTGGGAAGCTCCAGGAGAGGAGGTTGGAGCCAGGTGGACGTCGGGATCTGCTCCCGAGGATGGGAAGGGCCTCCAGCTGGACCAGAGAAGGTTTGGATCGGACACCGGGAACAACTCCTTGAAGACCAGGTCTGGTAGAGGTTGCCCAGGGTGGTGGGGGAGTCCCCAAGCCCTGGAGGTGCTCGGACACCACGTGGATGTGGTCCCCACCAGGCCACGGTGGGGTGGGCAGCGTTGGGACACTGGGGGACGTTGAGGAGGGGGGTTCCAACACCAGTGATCCCACCATCCCATCAAAGGAGAAGAGCCAGGGCCACCACGATGTCCCCTCGAGGCCTTTCCATCCAGGAATGCCACCCCTCAACCCTCAGGTGAGGACCAGAAGATCTCCAGAGGTCTGGGACCTACTGGGGGCTGATCCTGGTGGTCTGAGGAGGTGACAGAGCCTCCAGGAGGTGGGGTTGTCCCTCCAGGAATGCCACCCCTCAACCCTCAGGTGAGGACCAGAAGATCTCCAGAGGTCTGGGACCTACTGGGGGCTGATCCTGGTGGTCTGAGGAGGTGACAGAGCCTCCAGGAGGTGGGGTTGTCCCTCCAGGAATGCCACCCCTCAACCCTCAGCTGAAGACCAGAAGATCTCCAGAGGTCTGGGACCTACTGGGGGCTGATCCTGGTGGTCTGAGGAGGTGACAGAGCCTCCAGGAGGTGGGGTTGTCCCTCCAGGAATGCCACCCCTCAACCCTCAGCTGAAGACCAGGAGAAGATCTCCAGAGGTCTGGTACCTGCTGGGGCTGATCCCGGTGGTCTGAGGAGGTGACAGAGCCTCCAGGATGTGGGGTTGTCCCTCCTGGCAGAACTGCTTGAACAGGTGCTTGTCCTCTCCAGCCAGTTTGCAGGAGTAGCTCTCGATCCTGTGGGAACACCCGGAAGAGGATCAGCCCTGAGGGCACAGCTGGGTTGGGTTGGAAGGGACCTTAAGGACCTTGGAATGGGTTGGGTTGGAAGGATTCTTAAAGACCATGGAATGAGGGGTTGGAAAGGACCTCAAAGACCATGGAATGAGTTGGGTTGGAAGGGATCTTGAATGCCATGGAATGAGTTGGGTTGGAAGGGACCTTAAAGACCATGGAATGGGTTGGTTGGAAGGGACCTTAAGGACCTTGGAATGGGTTGGGATGGTTGGAAGGGATCTTGAAGACCATGGAAGGGGTTGGCTTGGAAGGGACCTTAAGGGCCACGGAATGGTTCACTTGGAGGGGACCTTAAAGACCATGGAATAGGTTGGGTTGGAAGGGTTCTTAAAGACCATGGAATGGGTCAGGGTGGAAGGGGCCATAAGGACCATGGAATGAGTTGGGTTGGAAGGATTCTTAAAGACCACGGAATGGGTTGGGTTGGAAGGGATCTCGAAGACAATGGAATGAGTTGGGTTGGAAGGGATCTTGAAGACCATGGAATGAGTTGGGTTGGAAGGGACCTTAAAGACCATGGAATGGGTTGGGTTGGAAGGGACCTCAAAGACCATGGAATGGGTTGGGTTGGGTTGGAAGGGATCTTGAAGACCATGGAATGGGTTGGCTTGGAAGGGACCTTAAGGGCCATGGAACGGTTTGCTTGGAGGGGACCTTAAAGACCATGGAATGGGTTGGGTTGGAAGGATTCTTAAAGACCATGGAAT
Source organism: Tapera naevia (assembly GCA_033556795.1). NCBI lineage: Eukaryota > Metazoa > Chordata > Aves > Cuculiformes > Neomorphidae > Tapera > Tapera naevia. Next base: position 17,457 of record JAUMJJ010000707.1, on the reverse strand, counting down.
GAGGGGTTGGAAAGGACCTCAAAGACCATGGAATGGGTTGGGTTGGAAGGGACCTTAAGGGCGATGGAATGGTTTGGTTGGAGGGGACCTTAAAGACCATGGAATGGGTTGGGTTGGAAGGGTTCTTAAAGACCATGGAATGGGCTGGGTTGGACGGGATATCAAAGGACATGGAATGGGTTGGGTTGGAAGAGATCTTAAAGACCATGGAATGAGTTGGGTTGGAAGGGACCTCAAAGATCATGGAATGGGTTGGGTTGGAAGGGTTCTTAAAGACCATGGAATGAGGGGTTGGAAGGCACCTTAAAGACCACGGAATGGGTTGGGTTGGAAGGGATCTTGAAGGCCATGGAATGGGTTGGGATGGAAGGGACCTCAAAGATCATGGAATGAGTTGGGGTGGAAGGGGCCTTAAGGACCTTGGAATGGGTTGGGTTGCAAGGGATCTTGAAGACCATGGAATGAGTTGGGTTGGAAGGGACCTTAAAGACCATGGGATGGGTTGGGCCGGAAGGGACCTTAAAGACCACAGAATGGGTTGGGTTGGAAGGGATCTTGAAGACCATGGAATGGGTTGGGTTGGACGGGATATCAAAGACCACGGAATGGGTTGGGTTGGAAGAGACCTTAAAGACCATGGAATGAGTTGGGTTGGAAGGGACCTCAAAGACCATGGAATGGGTTGGGATGGAAAGGACTTCAAAGACCACGGAATGGTTTGGGTTGGAAGGGACCTCAAAGACCGTGGAACGGGTTGGGTTGGAAGGATTCTTAAAGACCGTGGAATGAGTTGGGTTGGAAAGGACCTTAAGGACCTTGGAATGGGTTGGGTTGGAAAGATTCTTAAAGACCACGGAATGGGTTGGCTTGGAAGGGATCTTGAAGGCCATGGAATGAGTTGGGATGGAAGGGACCTCAAAGATCATGGAATGAGTTGGGGTGGAAGGGGCCTTAAGGACCTTGGAATGGGTTGGGATGGTTGGAAGGGATCTTGAAGACCATGGAAGGGGTTGGCTTGGAAGGGACCTTAAGGGCCATGGAATGGTTTGCTTGGAGGGGACCTTAAAGACCATGGAATGGGTCAGGGTGGAAGGGGCCTTAAGGACCTTGGAATGGGTTGGGTTGGAAGGGATCTTGAAGACCATGGAAGGGGTTGGGTTGGAAGGGACCTTAAGGACCTTGGAATGGGTTGGGTTGGAAGGGACCTTAAAGACTATGGAATGAGTTGGGTTGGAAGGGACCTTAAAGACCACGGAATGGGTTGGGTTGGAAGGGATCTTGAAGACCATGGAATGGGTTGGGATGGAAGGGACCTCAAAGATCATGCAATGAGTTGGGGTGGAAGGGGCCTTAAGGACCTTGGAATGGGTTGGGTTGGAAGGGATCTTGAAGACCATGGAATGAGTTGGGTTGGAAGGGACCTTAAGGGCCATGGAATGGTTTGCTTGGAGGGGACCTTAAAGACCATGGAATGGGTTGGGTTGGAAGGGACCTCAAAGACCACGGAATGGGTTGGGTTGGAAGGGACCTTAAAGACCACAGAATGGGTTGGGTTGGAAGGGATCTTGAAGACCATGGAATGGGTTGGGTTGGACGGGACCTCAAAGACCATGGAATGGGTTGGGTTGGAAGGATTCTTAAAGACCATGGAATGAGTTGGGTTGGAAAGGACCTTAAGGACCTTGGAATGGGTTGGGTTGGAAAGGACCTCAAAAGCCCACCCAGTTCCAACCCCTTGCCATGGAACAGGGACACCTCCCACTGGATCAGGGGATTCCAAGCCCCATCCAACCTGGCCTTGGACATCTCCAGCCTCCACTTCCCTGGACAACCTGTGCCAGGGCCTCCCCACCCTCCTGGTGAGCAATTCCTTCCCAATGTCCAACCTCAATCTTCTCCCTTCCAATCCAAATCCATTCCCCTGTCCCACCACTCCATGTCCTTGGACAAAGCCCCTCCCCAAGCCTTCCTGGAGCTCTTTTCCACACTGGAAGGTCCAAGGTGTCCCCAGAGCCTTCTCCAGGCTGGACACCCCCAACTCTCCCAGCTCTGGCCTCACCCCAGAGGTTCTCCAGCCCTTGGATCATCCCCGTGGCCTCCTCTGAGCCTGTTCCAACAGCTCCAGCTCCTTCTCCTGGTGGGGATCCCAGCCCTGAGCCAGGACTCCAGGTGGGGTCTCCCTCCTGGTCCCACTCTTTGGATCCAGCCCAGGACCTGGCGTTGGTTTCTGGGCTGGGAGCACAGGGTGAGGCTCCTGTGGAGCTTCTCCTCCCCCAGCACCCCAAGGCCTTCTCCTGAGGGTTCCTCCCATTCCCTTCATCCCCATCCTGGATTGAAACCATGGGTTGTCCCAACCCAGGAGCAGAACCTTGGCCTGGCTGACCCTCAGGAGCTTCCCATGGTCCCCACTTCTCCAGCTCCTTCTGGAAGCCCTCCCAGTGCCACCACCATTCCCAACTCCTGGATTGAACCCATGGATTGCCCCAACCCAACTGAGAACCTCGACCTGGTTGACCCTCAGGAGCTTCCCATGGTCCCAGCTCCTCCACTTCCTTCTGGAAGCCCTCCTGGTGCCACCACCACCCGTCCACCCCATTCCCAACTCCTGGATTCAAACCATGGATTGTCCCAACCCAAGGGCAGAACCTTGGCCTGGTTGACCCTCAGGAGCTTCCCATGGTCCCCACTCCTTAGGTTCCTTCTGGAAGCCCTCCTGGTGCCACCACCATTCCCAACTCCTGGATTCAAACCATGGATTGTCCCAACCCAAGGGCAGGACCTTGGCCTGGTTGACCCTCAGGAGCTTCCCATGGTCCCAACTCCTCCAGTTCCTTCTGGAAGCCCTCCTGGTGCCACCACTGCCCCCTCACCCCATTCCCAACTCCTGGATTCAAACCATGGATTGTCCCAACCCAACTGAGAACCTTGACCTGGTTGACCCTCAGGAGCTTCCCATGGTCCCCACTCCTCAGGTTCCCTCTGGAAGCCCTCCTGGTGCCACCACCATTCCCAAATCCTGGATTGAACCCATGGGTTGTCCCAACCCAAGGGCAGGACCTTGACCTGGTTGACCCTCAGGAGCTTCCCATGGTCCCCACTCCTTAGGTTCCTTCTGGAAGCCCTCCTGGTTCCACCACCATTCCCAACTCCTGGATTGAACCCATGGATTGTCCCAATCCAAGGGCAGGACCTTGGCCTGGTTGACCCTCAGGAGCTTCCCATGGTCCCCACTCCTCAGGTTCCCTCTGGAAGCCCTCTTGGTTCCACCACCATTCCCAACTCCTCGATTCAAACCATGGATTCCCCCAACCCAGGAGCAGAACCTCATGAAGTTGAGGTGGTCCCACTTCTCCAACCAATCCAGGTCCCCTCTGGGTTCCACCCCAACCGGACCAACCAATGACAACCTCCCAAACCTCCTCCCTCCCTCCCCTCGGCGCCGTACGGAGACGATATCGGCGATGCAACGGTTGAGGTTGCCCTTGTCATCCTTGATGGTGATGGGCCTGTCCTCCTTGATCCTCTCCATGGCCAAGGGACAATCGAGCTGGGAAGGGAAAGAAGAGGAGACCATGAGAAGGACCACCTAGAGGTGTCCCCCGCTCGGCGCCGGAAACGCCGCCGCTCACCCGGAACTTGCGGCAGAAGTCATCGATGGAGCTGATCTCGGAGCCTTGGACCTGCTTGAGGGCGGCTTTGAACTGGACCAGGAGGCGGGAGCAGGCGGCCGTGTACCTGGAGAAGACCAAGGATGGAGGAGATGGGACCTCCTGGAGCCTCCGTTGGAAGAGGAAGAGGGATGGACGCAGCACGGACTCACTCGTTGGGAGAGACGCAATCCTTGATGTAGGCCTTCTCCAGAGCTTGAAGGGTCTTCACCACCGCGAAGAGCTCGGCCATGTTGTCGTACCTGCGGCCACCGGGGAAGGTGGTGGAGAAAGGGGGGGACTGGGATGGAGGAGGGGGGACCACGATGGAGGAGGGGGGACTGGGATGGAGGAGGGGGGACCGGGATGGAGGAGAGGGGACCATGATGGAGGAAGAGGATGGAGAAGGGGGGACCACGATGGAGGAAGAGGATGGAGAAGGGGGGACCACGATGGAGGAAGAGGATGGAGAAGGGGGGACCACGATGGAGGAAGAGGATGGAGAAGGGGGGACCATGATGGAGGAAGAGGATGGAGAAGGGGGGACCACGATGGAGGAAGAGGGGGGACCAGGATGGAGAAGGGGGGAACATGATGGAGGAAGAGGATGGAGAAGGGGGTCCATGATGGAGGAAGAGGATGGAGAAGGGGGGACCATGATGGAGGAAGAGGGGGACCAGGAGGATGGAGGAGAGGGGACCATGATGGAGAAGGGGGAACCAGGATGGAGAAGGGGGGACTGGGATGGAGGAGAGGGGACCAGGATGGAGGAGGGGGGACCGGGAGGATGGAGAAGGGGGGACCACAATGGAGGAGGGGGGACCAGGAGGATGGAGAAGGGGGGACCACGATGGAGGACCAGGAGGATGGAGAACGGGGAGGACCACGATGAGGAACGGGGATGGATGGAGGAAGAGGGGGGACCGGGATGGAGAAGGGGGGACCATGATGGAGGAGGGGGGACTGGGATGGAGGAGAGGGGACCAGGATGGAGAAGGGGGGACCACGATGGAGAAGCGGGGTCAGGGATGGAGAAGGGGGGACCAGGAGGATGGAGAATGGGGAGGACCACGATGAAGAACGGGGATGGAGAAGGGGGGACTGGGATGGAGAAGGGGGGACCAGGAGGATGGAGGAGAGGGGACCAGGATGGAGGAGGAGAGGGGACCACGATGGAGAAGGGGGGACCACGATGGAGAAAGAGGATGGAGAAGGGGGGGACCACGATGGAGAAGGGGGGACCAGGAGGGTGGAGGAGAGGGGACCACGATGGAGAAGGGGGGACCAGGAGGGTGGAGGAGAGGGGACCACGATGGAGAAGGGGGGACCACGATGGAGGAAGAGGATGAGAAGGGGGGACCACGATGGAGAAGAGGGAATCGAAATGGAGAAGGGAGGACTGGAAGGATGGAGGAGAGGGGACCACGATGGAGGAGGGGGGACCAGGAGGATGGAGGAGAGGGGACCGGGAGGATGGAGAAGGGGGGACCACGATGGAGGACCAGGAGGATGGAGAATGGGGAGGACCACGATGAAGAACGGGGATGGAGAAGGGGGGACTGGGATGGAGGAGAGGGGACCAGGATGGAGGAAGAGGATGGAGAAGGGGGGACCACAATGGAGGAAGAGGATGGAGAAGGGGGGACCACGATGGAGGAAGAGGATGGAGAAGGGGGGACCACGATGGAGGAAGAGGATGGAGAAGGGGGGACCATGATGGAGGAAGAGGATGGAGAAGGGGGGACCACGACGGAGGAAGAGGGGGGACCGGGATGGAAAAGGGGGGACCATGATGGAGGAGGGGGGACCACGATGGAGGAAGAGGATGGAGAAGGGGGGACCACGACGGAGGAAGAGGATGGAGAAGGGGGGACCACGACGGAGGAAGAGGATGGAGAAGGGGGGACCATGATGGAGGAAGAGGATGGAGAAGGGGGGACCACGATGGAGGAAGAGGATGGAGAAGGGGGGACCATGATGGAGGAAGAGGAAGGAGAAGGGGGGACCATGATGGAGGAAGAGGATGGAGAAGGGGGGACCATGATGGAGGAAGAGGATGGAGAAGGGGGGACCACGATGGAGGAAGAGGATGGAGAAGGGGGGACCATGATGGAGGAAGAGGATGGAGAAGGGGGGACCACGACGGAGGAAGAGGGGGGACCGGGATGGAAAAGGGGGGACCATGATGGAGGAGGGGGGACAACGATGGAGGAAGAGGATGGAGAAGGGGGGACCACGATGGAGAAGAGGGAACCAGGATGGAGAAGGGGGGACTGGGATGGAGGAGAGGGGACAACGATGGAGAAGGGGGAACCACGATGGAGGAAGAGGGGGGACCGGGATGGAGAAGGGAGGACTGGGAGGATGGAGGAGAGGGGACCAGGATGGAGGAGGGGGGACCAGGAGTATGGAGGAGAGGGGACCGGGAGGATGGAGAAGGGGGGACCACGATGGAGGAAGAGGATGGAGAAGGGGGGACCATGATGGAGGAAGAGGATGGAGAAGGGGGGACCATGATGGAGGAAGAGGATGGAGAAGGGGGGACCACGATGGAGGAAGAGGGGGGACCGGGATGGAAAAGGGGGGACCATGATGGAGGAGGGGGGACCACGATGGAGGAAGAGGATGGAGAAGGGGGGACCACGATGGAGGAAGAGGATGGAGAAGGGGGGACCACGACGGAGGAAGAGGATGGAGAAGGGGGGACCATGATGGAGGAAGAGGATGGAGAAGGGGGGACCACGACGGAGGAAGAGGGGGGACCGGGATGGAAAAGGGGGGACCATGATGGAGGAGGGGGGACCACGATGGAGGAAGAGGATGGAGAAGGGGGGACCATGATGGAGGAAGAGGATGGAGAAGGGGGGACCACGACGGAGGAAGAGGATGGAGAAGGGGGGACCACGATGGAGGAAGAAGATGGAGAAGGGGGGACCACGATGGAGGAAGAGGATGGAGAAGGGGGGACCACGATGGAGGAAGAGGGGGGACCGGGATGGAAAAGGGGGGACCATGATGGAGGAGGGGGGACCACGATGGAGGAAGAGGATGGAGAAGGGGGGACCACGATGGAGAAGAGGGAACCAGGATGGAGAAGGGGGGACTGGGATGGAGGAGAGGGGACAACGATGGAGAAGGGGGAACCACGATGGAGGAAGAGGGGGGACCGGGATGGAAAAGGGGGGACTGGGATGGAGGAGAGGGGGACCAGGAGGATGGAGGAGAGGGGACCATGATGGAGAAGGGGGACCACGATGGAGGAAGAGGGGGACCAGGAGGATGGAGGAGAGGGGACCACAATGGAGGAGGGGGGACCAGGAGGGTGGAGAAGGGGGAGGACCACGATGAAGAACGGGGATGGAGAAGGGGGGACCACGATGGAGGAGGGGGGACCACGATGGAGGAAGAGGATGGAGAAGGGGGGACCACGATGGAGGAAGAGGGGGGACCACGATGGAGGAAGAGGATGGAGAAGGGGGGACCACAATGGAGAAGAGGGAACCGGGATGGAGAAGGTGGGACTGGGATGGAGGAGAGGGAACCATGATGGAGAAGGGGGGACCACGATGGAGAAGCGGGGACAGGGATGGAGAAGGGGGGACCACGATGAAGAACGGGGATGGAGAAGGGGGGACCACGATGGAGGAGGGGGGACCAGGATGGAGGAAGAGGATGAAGAAGGGGGGACCACGATGGAGAAGAGGGAACCAGGATGGAGAAGGGGGGACTGGGATGGAGGAGAGGGGACCAGGATGGAGAAGGGGGGACCACGATGGAGGAAGAGGGGGGACCGGGATGGAGAAAGGGGGACCACGATGGAGAAGCGGGGACAGGGATGGAGAAGGGGGGACCAGGAGGATGGAGAATGGGGAGGACCACGATGAAGAACGGGGATGGAGAAGGGGGGACCACGATGGAGGAGGGGGGACCACGATGGAGGAAGAGGATGAAGAAGGGGGGACCACGATGGAGAAGAGGGGGGACCAGGATGGAGAAGGGGGGACCATGATGGAGAAGGGGGGACCACGATGGAGAAGAGGGAACCAGGATGGAGAAGGGGGGACTGGGATGGAGAATGGGGAGGACCACGATGAAGAACGGGGATGGAGAAGGGGGGACTGGGATGGAGGAGAGGGGACCAGGATGGAGAAGGGGGGACCACGATGGAGGAAGAGGATGGAGAAGGGGGGACCACGATGGAGGAGAGGGGACCAGGAGGATGGAGAAGGGGGGACCAGGATAGAGAAGGGGGGACTGGGATGGAGAAGGAGGACACCGGGATGGAAGAGAGGGGGCACCGGGAGGATGGAAGAGAGGGGGCACTGGGATGGAAGAGAGGGGGCACTGGGAGGATGGAGGAGCCAGAGGGCATCGGGAGGTATCGTGACAGAGAAGGAGGTGTCCCAGGAGGGACCATGATGGAGGAGGGTGTCCCAGAAGGGACTGGGATGGAGAAGAGGGGACCAGGGTGAAGGAGAGGAGATGATGAAGGACCACAATGGAGAAGGGAGACCTAGGAGGGACCACGGTGGGAGAGGGAGGACTGGGAGGGACCATGGTGGGACCAGGAGGGACCATGGTGGGAGAGGGAGGACCGGGAGGGACCTGGATGGGACCAGGAGGGACCAGGATGGGAGAGGGAGGACCAGGAGGGACCATGGTGGGACCAGGAGGGACCATGGTGGGACCACGGTGGGAGAGGGAGGATCAGGAGGGACCACGGTGGGAGAGGGAGGCCCAGGAGGGACCAGGATGGGAGAGGGAGGACCAGGAGGGACCATGGTGGGAGAGGGAGGGACCATGGTGGGACCATGGTGGGAGAGGGAGGATCAGGAGGGACCACGGTGGGAGAGGGAGGCCCAGGAGGGACCTGGATGGGACCAGGAGGGACCACGGTGGGAGAGGGAGGCCCAGGAGGAACCACAATGGAAGGACCAGGAGGGACCAGGATGGGAGAGGGAGGACCAGGAGGGACCATGGTGGGACCAGGAGGGACCATGGTGGGACCATGGTGGGAGAGGGAGGATCAGGAGGGACCACGATGGGAGAGGGAGGCCCAGGAGGGACCTGGATGGGACCAGGAGGGACCATGGTGGGAGAGGGAGGCCCAGGAGGAACCACAATGGAAGGACCAGGAGGGACCACGATGGGAGAGGGAGGCCCAGGAGGGACCATGGTGGGAAAGGGAGGACCAGGAGGGACCATGGTGGGAGAGGGAGGACCAAGAGGGACCATGGTGGGACCAGGAGGGACCATGGTGGGACCAGGAGGGAGGCCCAGGAGGGACCACAATGGAAGGACCAGGAGGGACCACAATGGGAGAGGGAGGACCAGGAGGGGCCACGGTGGGACCAGGAGAGGGACCAGGATGGGAGAGGGAGGACCAAGAGGGACCATGGTGGGAGAGGGAGGCCCAGGAGGGGCCATGGTGGGACCAGGAGGGACCGGGATGGGAGAGGGAGGACCAGGAGGGACCACGGTGGGAGAGGGAGGACTGGGAGGGACCAGGATGGGAGAGGGAGGCCCAGGAGGGACCACGGTGGGACCAGGAGAGACCAGGATGGGAGAGGGAGGCCCAGGAGGGACCACAATGGGAGAGGGAGGCCCAGGAGGGACCACAATGGGACCAGGAGGGACCACGGTGGGAGAGGGAGGCCCAGGAGGTACCATGGTGGGACCAGGAGGGACCATGGTGGGAGAGGGAGGCCCAGGAGGGACCTGGATGGGACCAGGAGGGACCATGGTGGGAGAGGGAGGCCCAGGAGGGGCCACGGTGGGAGAGGGAGGCCCAGGAGGGACCATGGTGGGAGAGGGAGGCCCAGGAGGGGCCACGGTGGGAGAGGGAGGCCCAGGAGGCCCAGGATGGTGCCCAGGTCCATGAGGAGCTGCTCCTGGTCCCGTTCCACACTCACTTCTCCCTCTCCCGCGCGTTCTTGTAGAGCTTCACCTCCTGGGGAGACACCGGGGGAGCAGCTCAGGACCAGAAGCCAATCGGGATCGGGCCAGGGATCCAATCGGGATCGGGCCCAGGGATCCAATCAAGATTGGGCCCAGGGATCCAATCCGGATCAGGCCAGAGATCCAATCAGGATCGGCCCAGGGATCCAACCAGATCAGGCCAGGGATCCAATCGGGATCGGGCCAGGGATCCAACCAGGATTGGCCCAGGGATCCAACCGGAATCAGGCCCAGGGATCCAACCGCGATTGGCCCAGGGATCCAACTGGAATCAGGCCCAGGGATCCAACCGCGATTGGCCCAGGGATCCAACCGGAATCGGGCCCAGGAATCCAACCGCGATCAGTCCACGAATCCAACTGGGATCGGCCCAGGGATCCAATCAGGATCAGCCCAGGGATCCAATCGGGACCGGGCCCAGGGATCCAATTGGGATCGGTCCAGGGATCCAATCGGGATCAACCCAGGGATCCAATTGGGATTGGGCCCGGGGATCCAATTGGGATCGGTCTAAGGATCCAAACGGGATCGGGCCCAGGGATCCAATCGGGATCAACCCAGGGATCCAATAGGGATCGGTCTAAGGATCCAAACAGGATTGGGCCCAGGGATCCAATTGGGATCGGGCCCAGGGATCCAACTGGGACCGGTCTAAGGATCCAAACGGGATCGAGCCCAGGGATCCAATTGGGATCAACCCAGGGATCCAATTGGGATTGGGCCCAGAGATCCAATTGGGATCGGTCTAAGGATCCAATCGGGATCGGGCCCAGGGATCCAACCGGGATCGGGCCCAGGGATCCAACCGGGATCAGGCCCAGGGATCCAACCGGGATCGGTCTAAGGATCCAATCGGGATCAGCTCAGCCCCTGCCGGGACCGGGACCGGCACTGGGGGGTCCCCACTCACCTCATAGAGCTCCGGTTTGTTCCCGGGGGCTGCAAAGGGGGGGGGGGGGGAGCAGAGTCAGGGGGGGTCTGGGGGCACCGGGACCCCAACCGGAACTGGTTCCCCCTGACTCCAGGTCCCAGTTCCCTCCCCATCCCCCCGGTACTGGTCCCAGTTCCACCCCCCACTCCTTCCCAGTACCGGTCCCAGTTCTCCCCCCTCATTCCTCCGGTACCATTCCCAGTTCCCTTCCTCATTCCCCCAGTACCGGTCCCAGTTGCCCCCCCATTCCCCCAGTCCCAGTCCCTCCCCTCATTCCCCCCAGTACCGGACCCCATTCCCACCCCAATTCCCCCCGGTACCGGTCCCAGTTCCCCCCCCATTCCCCACTGTACCATTCCCAGTTTCCCCCATATTCCCCCCTGGTACTGGTCCCAGTTCCCCCCCTACTACCCCCAAGTACCAGTCCCAGTTCCCTTCCCCATTCCCCCAGGTACCAGTCCCAGTTCCCCCCCATTCCCCACTGTACCATTCCCAGTTCCCTCCAATTCCCCCAGTACCATTCCCAGTTTCCCCTCCATTCCCCCCAGTACCGGCCCCAGTTCCCCCGTCGGTAACTGGTCCCAGTTCCCCCCAATCCCCTCCCCCCAGTCTCGGTGTCCCTCTTCCCCATCCCTCTTCCATCCATCCCCCCCCAATCAGGACCCTCCCCACCTCCACTTCCCCCCCCTCCCCTCCATCACCGGTCCCTCCCCATCCCCGTTTCCACCCCTCGGGTTCCCCCTCCCCATCCCGGTTTCCCCCTCCCCATCCCAGTTTCCCCTCCCCATATCCTGGTCCCACCCCCCTCATATCCCCATTTCCCCTCCCCATCCCCGTGTCATCCCCCCCTCGCCCCATATCCCCAGTCCCCCCTCCCCATATCCCAGTTCCCCCCTCCCTATCATCCCCCCATATCCCAGTCCCCCCTCCCCATCCCCGTTCCCCCTCCCCATATCCTGGTCCCCCCTCCCCATCCCTGTTGTCACCCCCCATATCCCCAGTTCCCCCCCCCCATATCCCTGGTCCCCCCTCCCCATCCCTGTTGTCACCCCCCATATCCCCCGTTCCCCCCCCCCATATCCCTGGTCCCCCCTCCCCATCCCTGTTGTCACCCCCCATATCCCCAGTTCCCCCCCCCCATATCCCTGGTCCCCCCTCCCCATCCCCCCCCCCCCCCCATATCCCAGTCCCCCTTCCCCATCCCCGTTGTTCTCCCCCATATCCCTGGTGTCCCCTCCCCATATCCCCGGTGTCCCCCCCCCATATCCCCAGTCCCCCCTCCCCATCCCCGTTCCCCCTCCCCATCCCAGTTGTCCCCCCCATATCCCCATTCCCCCTCCCCATATCCTGGTCCCCCCTCCCCATCTCTCTTGTCTCCCCTTTTATCCCCATTCCCCCTCCCCATGTCCCGGGGTCCCCCCTCCCCATATCCCAGTTCCCCCCTCCCTATCATCCCCCCATATCCCCGGTCCCCCCTCCCCATCCCCCCCCCCCCATATCCCAGTCCCCCCTCCCCATCCCCGTTCCCCCTCCCCATATCCCGGTCCCCCCTCCCCATCCCTGTTGTTCCCCCCAGTATCCCCAGTCCCCACTCCCCATATCCCTGTCCCCCCTCCCCATCCCCAGTTCCCCCTCCCCATATCCCGGTCCCCCCTCCCCATCCCTGTTGTCACCCCCATATCCCTGTTCCCCCCCCCCCCATATCCCTGGTCCCCCCTCCCCATATCCCAGTTCCCCCCTCCCTATCATCCCCCCATATCCCTGGTCCCCCCTCCCCATCCCCCCCCCCCCCCATATCCCAGTCCCCCTTCCCCATCCCCGTTGTTCTCCCCCATATCCCCGGTGTCCCCTCCCCATATCCCCGTTCCCCCTCCCCATATCCTCGTCCCCCATCCCTGTTGCCCCCCCCCCCCCATATCCCCAGTCCCCCCCTCCCCATCCCCGTTCCCCCTCCCCATATCCCGGTCCCCCCTCCCCATCCCTGTTGTCCCCCCCATATCCAATCCCCCCTCCCCATCCCTGTTGTCCCCCCCAATATCCCCAGTTCCCCCTCCCCATATCCCGGTCCCCCCTCCCCATCCCTGTTGTCCCCCCCCATATCCCAATCCCCCCTCCCCATCCCTGTTGTCCCCCCCATATCCCCTGTTCCCCCTCCCCATATCCCGGTCCCCCCCCTCCCCATCCCTGTTGTCCCCCCCCATATCCCAATCCTCCCTCCCCATCCTTGTTGTCACCCCCCATAGCCCCAGTCCCCCCTCCCCATCCCCGTTCCCCCTCCCCATATCCCTGTCCCCCTCCCCATCCCCGGTCCCCCCTCCCCATATCCCAGTCCCCCCTCCCCATCCCCGTTCCCCCTCCCCATATCCCCTGTTCCCCCTCCCCATATCCCGGTCCCCCCTCCCCATCCCTGTTGTCCCCCCCCATATCCCAATCCTCCCTCCCCATCCTTGTTGTCACCCCCCATAGCCCCAGTCCCCCCTCCCCATGTTCCAGTCCCCCCTCCCCATCCCCGTTCCCCCTCCCCATCCCCGTTCCCCTCCCCATATCCCCATTCCCCCTCCCCATATCCTGGTCCCCCTCCCCATCCCTGTTGTCCCCCCCCATATCCCAATCCCCCCTCCCCATCCCTGTTGTCACCCCCATAGCCCCAGTTCCCCCTCCCCATATCCTGGTCCCCCCTCCCCATCCCTGTTGTCCCCCCCCATATCCCAATCCCCCTCCCCATCCCTGTTGTCACCCCCCATAGCCCCAGTCCCCCCTCCCCATCCCCCTTCCCCCTCCCCATATCCCGGTCCCCCCTCCCCATCCCTGTTGTTCCCCCCAGTATCCCCAGTCCCCACTCCCCATATCCCTGTCCCCCCTCCCCATCCCCGGTCCCCCCTCCCCATATCCCAGTCCCCCCTCCCCATATCCCCTGTTCCCCCTCCCCATATCCCGGTCCCCCCCCTCCCCATCCCTGTTGTCCCCCCCCATATCCCAATCCTCCCTCCCCATCCTTGTTGTCACCCCCCCATAGCCCCAGTCCCCCCTCCCCATCCCCGTTCCCCCTCCCATATCCCTGTCCCCCCTCCCCATCCCCGGTCCCCCCTCCCCATATCCCAGTCCCCTCTCCCCATCCCCGTTCCCCCTCCCCATATCCCTGTCCCCCCTCCCCATATCCCCTGTTCCCCCTCCCCATATCCTGGTCCCCCCCTCCCCATCCCTGTTGTCCCCCCCCATATCCCAATCCTCCCTCCCCATCCTTGTTGTCACCCCCCATAGCCCCAGTCCCCCCTCCCATCCCTGTTGTCCCCCCCCATATCCCAGTTCCCCCTCCCCATATCCTGGTCCCCCCTCCCCATCCCTGTTGTCCCCCCCATATCCCAATCCCCCCTCCCCATCCCTGTTGTCACCCCCCATAGCCCCAGTCCCCCTCCCCATATCCCAGTCCCCCCTCCCCATTCCCATTCCCCCTCCCCATATCCCGGTCCCCCCTCCCCATATCTTGGTCCCCCCCCCCATCCCTGTTGTCCCCCCCCATATCCCAGTTCCCCCTCCCCATATCCTGGTCCCCCCTCCCCATCCCTGTTGTCCCTCCCCATATCCCCATTCCCCCTCCCCATATCCTGGTCCCCCTCCCCATCCCTGTTGTCCCCCCCATATCCCAATCCCCCTCCCCATCCCTGTTGTCACCCCCCATAGCCCCAGTCCCCCTCCCCATATCCCAGTCCCCCCTCCCCATCCCCATTCCCCCTCCCCATATCCCGGTCCCCCCTCCCCATATCTTGGTCCCCCCCCCCATCCCTGTTGTCCCCCCCCATATCCCAGTTCCCCCTCCCCATATCCTGGTCCCCCCTCCCCATCCCTGTTGTCCCTCCCCATATCCCCATTCCCCCTCCCCATATCCTGGTCCCCCTCCCCATCCCTGTTGTCCCCCCCATATCCCAATCCCCCCTCCCCATCCCTGTTGTCACCCCCCATAGCCCCAGTCCCCCTCCCCATATCCCAGTCCCCCCTCCCCATCCCCATTCCCCCTCCCCATATCCCGGTCCCCCCTCCCCATATCTTGGTCCCCCCCCCCATCCCTGTTGTCCCCCCCCATATCCCAGTTCCCCCTCCCCATATCCCAGTCCCCCCTCCCCATCCCTGTTGTTCCCCCCAGTATCCCCAGTCCCCCCTCCCCATATCCCAGTCCCCCCTCCCCATCCCTGTTGTCCCCCCCTTTATCCCCAGTCCCCCCTCCCCATCCCCGTTGTTCCCCTCCATATCCCTGTCCCCCCCCTCCCCATCCCTGTTGTCCCCCCATATCCCCGGTCTCCCTCCCCGTTCTCCTCCCCCCCCCCCGTTCTCCCCCCCCCCCCCGTTCTCCCCCCCTCCCCGTTCTTCCCCCCTCTCCCCGTTCTTCCCCCCCTCCCCCATTCTCCCCCCCGTTCTCCCCCTCCCCGTTCTCCCCCCCGTTCTCCCCCTCCCCGTTCTCCCCCCCCCATTCTTCTTCCTCCCCGTTCTCCCCCCGTTCTTCCCCCCCTCCCCCATTCTCCCCCCCGTTCTTCCCCCCCCCCCCCGTTCTCCCCCTCCCCCCCGTTCTCCCCCTCCCCCGTTCTCCCCCTCCCCCGTTCTCCCCCTCCCCTCGTTCTCCCCCCCCGCCCCGTTCTCCCCCTCCCCCGTTGTCCCCCTCCCCATTCTCCCCCCCCCGTTCTCCCCCCCCCGTTCTCCCCCCCTCCTCATTCTCCCCCCTCCCCCGTTCTCCCCCTCCCCATTCTCCCCCCCGTTCTCCCCCCCTCCCCATTCTCCCCCCTCCCCCATTCTCCCCCCTCCCCCGTTCTCCCCTCCCCATTTTTCCCCCCCGTTCTCCCCCCCACTCGTTTTTCCCCCCCTCCCCCATTCTCCCCCCCATTCTCCCCCCTCCCCCGTTCTTCCCCCCCTCCCTCG
This sequence comes from Tapera naevia, assembly GCA_033556795.1. Taxonomy (NCBI): domain Eukaryota; kingdom Metazoa; phylum Chordata; class Aves; order Cuculiformes; family Neomorphidae; genus Tapera; species Tapera naevia. The sequence goes on along the minus strand of JAUMJJ010000707.1, from coordinate 2,013 downwards.
TTCTCCCCCCTCCCCATCCTTCCCCCCCTCCCCCATTCTCCCCCCCCCCATTCTCCCCCCCTCCCCGTTCTCCTTCCCCCCCATTCTTCCCCCCTTCCCCCCCATTCTTCCCCCTTCCCCCCCGTTCTTCCCCCTCCCCCGTTCTCCCCCCCCTCCCCCATTCTCCCCCCGTTCTCCTTCCCTCCCTCCCCATTCTTCCCCCCCTCCCCCCATTCTCCCCCCCCCGTTCTCCCCCTCCCCCGTTCTCCCCCCCTCCCCATTCTCCCCCCCCCATTCTCCCCCCTCCCCCGTTGTCCCCCTCCCCATTCTCCCCCCCCGTTCTCCCCCCTCCCCCGTTCTCCCCCCTCCCCATCCTTCCCCCCTCCCCCATTCTCCCCCCTCCCCGTTCTCCCCCCTCCCCATCCTTCCCCCCCTCCCCCATTCTCCCCCCCCCCCGTTCTCCCACCTCCCCGTTCTCCTTCCCCCCCATTCTTCCCCCCTTCCCCCCGTTCTTCCCCCCTCCCTCCGTTCTCCCCCCCCTCCCCCATTCTCCCCCCCCCCGTTCTCCTTCCCCCCCTCCCCCGTTCTCCCCCCCTCCCCATTCTCCCCCCTCCCCCATTCTCCCCCCTCCCCCGTTCTTCCCCCCCTCCCCCGTTCTTCCCCCCTCTCCCCGTTCTTCCCCCCCTCCCCCATTCTCCCCCCCGTTCTCCCCCTCCCCGTTCTCCCCCCCCCCCATTCTTCTTCCTCCCCGTTCTCCCCCCGTTTTTCTCCCCCTCCCCATTCTCCCCCCCCGTTCTCCCCCTCCCCCCCGTTCTCCCCCCCCCCGTTCTCCCCCTCCCCCGTTCTCCCCCTCCCCTCGTTCTCCCCCCCCGCCCCGTTCTCCCCCTCCCCCGTTGTCCCCCTCCTCATTCTCCCCCCTCCCCCGTTCTCCCCCTCCCCATTCTCCCCCCCCGTTCTCCCCCCTCCCCGTTCTCCCCCCCCCCCGTTCTCCCCCCCTCGTTCTCCCCCCTCCCCCGTTCTCCCCCCTCCCCGTTCTCCCCCCCCCGTTCTCCCCCCTCCCCCGTTCTCCCCCCCTCCCCCGTTCTCCCCCCCTCCTCATTCTCCCCCCTCCCCCGTTCTCCCCCCTCCCCCGTTCTCCCCCCTCCCCCGTTCTCCCCCCCTCCCCGTTCTCCCCCCCTCCCCCGTTCTCCCCCCTCCCCGTTCTCCCCCCTCCCCGTTCTCCCCCCCCCCTCATTCTCCCCCCTCCCCCGTTCTCCCCCTCCCCCATTCTCCCCCCCGTTCTCCCCCCCCCGTTCTCCCCCCTCCCCCGTTCTCCCCCCTCCTCATTCTCCCCCCTCCCCCGTTCTCCCCCTCCCCATTCTCCCCCCCCGTTCTCCCCCCTCCCCCGTTCTCCCCCCTCCCCCATTCTTCCCCCCCGTTCTTCCCCCCCCCGTTCTCCCCCCTCCCCCGTTCTCCCCCCTCCCCCGTTCTCCCCCCTCCCCCGTTCTCCCCCCTCCCCCATTCTTCCCCCCCGTTCTTCCCCCCCCCGTTCTCCCCCCTCCCCCGTTCTCCCCCCCCCCGTTCTCCCCCCTCCCCGTTCTCCCCCCTCCCCATCCTTCCCCCCCTCCCCCATTCTCCTCCCCCGTTCTCCCCCCCCCGCCGTTCCTCCCCCCCCCCAGCTCTCACCTCCCATCCCAGCGGGTCCCACGATGCCGTGGAACATCCCGAGGGGCTCAAATCTCCTCCCCCTTCCTCACTCGGAGCCGCCGCCCCCCCCCCCTTCTCCACCCCCTCCGGTACCGGCACCGGCACCGGGACCCCCTCCCGAGCGCACGGCACTTCCGGGAAAATGGCGGCGCATCCGCTCGGCGCTCGGCTGATCGCGCCTGGGCGGAGCTGGGAGGGAGGAGCCGGAGCGGCGCTCGGCTGATCGAGCCTGGGGCGGGCGAGAGGGGAGGGGGGGGGGGGAGTTGGTGGGAAAAAGGGGGGTTTGGGGGGAAAAAGGGGGGGAATGGTTGGGAAGGACCTCAAAGACCGTGGAATCATGGATGGGTT
>JAUMJJ010000706.1:0-48232 GCA_033556795.1 Tapera naevia | reverse complement strand
GGGAGATAGGTTGGGGGAGGGGGGAGATAGGTTGGGGGAGGGGGAGGAGGAAGAAAGTTGGGAGGGGGAGAAAGGTTGGGGGAGGGGGAGATAGGTTGGGGGAGGGGGAGGAAAGTTGGGGGAGGAAAGTTGGGGGAGGGGGAGGGGGAGGAAAGTTGGGGGGAGGAAAGTTGGGGGAGGGGGAGAAGGAGGAAAGTTGGGGGGAGGGGGAGAAAAGTTGAGGGAGGGGGAGAAAGTTTGGGGGAGGGGGAGGAGGAAGAAAGTTGGGGGAGGGGGAGGAAAGTTGAGGGGAGGGGGAGGAGGAAGAAAGTTGGGGGGAGGGGGAGAAAGTTTGGGGAAGGGGGAGGAGGAGAAAAGTTGGGGGAGGAGGAGGAAAGTTGGGGGAGGAGGAAGAAAGTTGGGGGAGGGGGAGGAGGAGGAAAGTAGGGGGGAGGGGGAGAAAAGTTGAGGGGAGGGGGAGGAGGAGAAAAGTTGGGGGAGGGGGAGGAGGAAGAAAGTTGGGGGGAGGGGGAGAAAGATTGGGGGAGGAGGAGGAGGAGGAAAGTTGGGGGAGGGGGAGAAGGAGGAAAGTTGGGGGAGGAGGAAGAAAGTTGGGGGAGGGGGAGGAAGATGGGGAGGAGGAGGAAGGTGGGGGAAAGGTTGGGGAGGGGGGGAGGAGGAGGAAGGTGAGGAGAGGAGGGGGAGGAAGAAAGTTGAGGGGGAGAGGGGGAGGAGGAGGAGGAGGAAGGTGGGGGGGGAGTGAGGAAGAAAGTTGGAGGGGAGGAAGGGGGGAAGGGGGAGGAAGAAGAGGGGGAGGAGGAGAAAGAAGGGAGAGTGAGGAAGAAATTTGGGGGAGGAAGGTGGGGGAGGAGGAAGAGGAAGGTGGGGGGAGAGTGAGGAAGAAAGTTGGAGAGGAGGAAGAAAGTTGAGGGGGAGGAGGAGGAAGGTTCAGGGGAGGAGGAGAAAGAAGGGAGAGTGAGGAAGAAATTTGGGGGAGGAAGGTGGGGGGGAAGGGGGAGGAAGAAAGTTGAGGGGGAGGAGGAGGAAGGTTCGGGGGAGGAAGAAGAGGGGGAGGAGGAGAAAGAAGGGGGGAGAGTGAGGAAGAAATTTGGGGGAGGAAAGTGGGGAGAGGGGGAGGAGGAAGAGGAAGGTGGGGGGAGAGTGAGGAAGAAAGATGGGGAGGGGAGGAAGGAGGTTGGGGGAGGAAGAAAGTTGGGAGGAGGAAGAAGAGGAGGAGGAGGAATGTTGGGGGAGAGCGAGGAAGAAAGCTGGGGGGGAGGAGGAGGAAGAAATTGAGGGGGGGGGGAACTGGTTGGGAGGGGATGGGGGGTGGGAACCGGTGGTTGAGGGGAAGAGGGAGCCCTGAGGTGGAAAAGGGGGGGGTTGGGAGGAGGAGGAGGAGGAGGAGGAAGAAGAGGAAGGGATATTGGGGGGGGGGGAGAGGAGGAGGAAGGTTGGGGGGAAGTTTGGGGGCTCTAGGATGGAGGAGGAGGAGGAGGAGGAAGGGATATTGGGGAGGAGGAGGAGGAAGGTGAGGGGGAGGATGAGGAAGGTTGGGGGGCTCTGGGATGGAGGAGGAAGGGGGGAGGAGGAGGAGGAAGATGAAGGGATATTGGGAGGGGGGATCTGGGATAGAGGAGGAGGAAGGTTGGGGGCTCTGGGATGGAGGAGGAGGAGGAAGAGGAAGGGATATTGGGGGGGGGAGAGGAGGAGGAGGAAGGTTGGGGGAAGTTTGGGGGCTCTAGGATAGAGGAGGAGGAGGAAGAAGAAGAAGAGGAGGAAGTTTGGGGGCTCTGGGATGGAGGAGGAGGAGGAGGAAGGTTGGGGGGAGGAGGAGGAGGAAGGCTGGGGGCTCTGGGATAGAGGAGGAGGAGGAAGAAGGTTGAAGGCTCTGGGATAGAGGAGGAGGAGGAGGAAGAGGAAGGCTGGGGGCTCTGGGATAGAGGAGGAGGAAGGTTGGGGGGGAGGAGGAAGGCTGGGGGCTCTGGGCTGGAGGAGGAGGAGGAGGAAGGCTGGGAGGGAGGAGGAGTAGGAGGAAGGTTGGAGGCTCTGGGGTAGAGGAGGAGGAAGAGGAGGAGGAGGAAGGCTGGGGGCTCTGGGGTAGAGGAGGAGGAAGAGGAGGAAGGCTGGGGGCTCTGGGGTAGAGGAGGAGGAAGAGGAGGAGGAAGAGGAGGAGGAAGGCTGGGGGCTCTGGGGTAGAGGAGGAGGAAAAGGAAGAGGAGGAGGAGGAGGAAGGCTGGGGGCTCTGGGGTAGAGGAGGAGGAAGAGGAGGAGGAAGAGGAGGAGGAAGGCTGGGGGCTCTGGGATGGAGGAGGAGGAGGAAGGCTGGGGGCTCTGGGGTAGAGGAGGAGGAGGAGGAAGGCTGGAGGCTCTGGGATAGAGGAGGAGGAAGGCTGGGGGCTCTGGGGTAGAGGAGGAGGAAGAGGAGGAGGAAGAGGAGGGGGAAGGCTGGGGGCTCTGGGGAAGAGGAGGAGGAAGAGGAGGAGGAAGAGGAGGAGGAAGGCTGGGGGCTCTGGGGAAGAGGAGGAGGAAGAGGAGGAGGAAGAGGAGGAGGAAGGCTGGGGGCTCTGGGGTAGAGGAGGAGGAAAAGGAGGAGGAAGAGGAGGAGGAAGAGGAGGAGGAGGAGGAAGGCTGGGGGCTCTGGGGTAGAGGAAGAGGAGGGAGGGGAACCAATACTTGAGGCAAAGGGGGCCCCCAGAGTGTTTGAGGTGAGAAAAGGGGGATTTGGGGAATGAGGAGAAGAGAAGGATATTGGGGGGGGGGGTGGGGGTAGAGGAGGAAGCAGGAATATGGGGGGGGGGGGCACTGGGGGGGTCCCTCAGCTGCTTTTTTTGGGGGGGAGGGTCGTTAATGAGGCCTTTAACGACGCTGGGATTCCTTAATTTCCCCTTTTAGCTTCCTGCTGCTGCTTAAAAGCCCCTCCCTGGTGCAGGAAAGGGGGGGTACAGGGGGGGTTTTGGGGTGCCAGAGGGTTTATTTCCCCCCTTTGGCAGGGAAGGAGGATTTGGGGGGGGTCCTTCAGCTGCTTTTGTGCGTGGGGGGGTCCTTAATGAGGTCTTTAATGACTCTGGGCTTCCTTAATATCCCCCTTTTTGGCTTCCTGGTGCAGAAAAGGGGGGTGTACAGGGGGGTTTTGGGGTTCCAGAGCCTCTGTCCCCCCCCCTTTTGGCAGGGAGAAGCTCAGCTCCCAGTCTTAGAAAGCATAAAAATGGTAAAATAGATATATTTGTACCCCCAAGACCCTTTATTTCCTCTGTGAATCCCCTTTTTCCCCACCGTAACCGGTAGCTTTTTCCTTCCTTAGCGCTTTGGTTTTGGTAATCGAAACCATAAACTGGAAAATAAGGCAAAAATGAACAATTTAAAGGGAAAAAAAAAAGCTAAAATTAAGATATTTTAGTGCCTTTTCCTCTCCCCGAGAGGGCAAACGAGGTCTTTGTTCCCTGAGGAGTTTTGTTGGCCAGGGTTGGGTTTGGTAAGTAAGTTTATTTATTGAATAATTAAATTTTGCCTTTTTCCTGCCTTTTCTTCCCCATTTTTCCCACCCTTTTCCACGATCCCAAATCTGCTGCCTGAGCAGGGAGTGGATCTGAGTTCTCCCCCTTTAACCCCAACCTCTGTGAGTGTCTAAAAGGACAAAACCAGTCACAAAAGCACACAATTTACCCCAAAAAAAAAGAAAAAAAAGTGACCTTTCCTGCCAATCCCTTGCTTTTTTTTCCAGCAAAATTCCATTCCAGTGGGAAAAACAAAAAAAACCCAACCCCCAACTTCCCCTTTCCCAAGGGCCCCAAAAAAAAAAATGTTGGAAAATGTTAAAATCACTCCAAAAGTGTCAAAAAACCAACCCCAAAACCGAACGAAAAGTGAAAAATCAGGTGGCAAAAAGCACCAGATTCCCAAATCCCATCGCACATTCCCACCCCTCCCCCCCCATTCCCGTGTGGATAATTAGAGAAATGGTGTTAATGAAGCACAGTGCAAGCACCCAGTTCCCAACAAACCTCAGCCTGGGTTTCCCATCCCTTGTTTTCCTGGTCCTTCCTCAGCTCCGTTTGGAAAAGCTCCGGCTCCGCACACGTCCCCAGTTCAAACACCACACGGGGGGGGATTCGTTATTCCCATCGGATAAATGGGAATTCCCTCGGCTTTAGGGGGTCCCAGAGACCCCAAAATCACACATTTGGCCCCGTTTTGTCCCATTTCACACCTTTCGCCCCGTTTTATCCGCATTTGGCCCCAATTTATCCACCTTTTGCCCCAATTTATCCACCTTTTACCACGTTTTATCCACATTTTGCCCCATTTCATGTCTTTTGCCCCATTTTATCCACATTTTGCCCCAATTTATCCACCTTTTACCCCATTTTAGCCACCTTTTGCCCCATTTTATCCACATTTTATTCGGTTTCATCCACCTTTTACCCCAATTTATCCACATTTTACCCCATTTTATTCACCTTTTGCCCCATTTCATGTCTTTTGCCCCATTTTATCCACCTTTTGCCCCATTTTATCCGCATTTTACTCAGTTTCATTCACCTTTTACCCCATTTTATCCACCTTTTACCCCATTTTATCCCCATTTTACCCCATTTTATTCACCTTTTGCCCCATTTCATGTCTTTTGCCCCATTTTATCCACCTTTTACCCCAATTTATCCACCTTTTACCCCATTTTATCCACATTTTGCCCCATTTTATTCACCTTTTGCCCCATTTCATGTCTTTTGCCCCATTTTATCCACCTTTTACCCCAATTTATCCACCTTTTACCCCATTTTATCCACATTTTGCCCCATTTTATTCACCTTTTGCCCCATTTCATGTCTTTTGCCCCATTTTATCCACCTTTTACCCCATTTTATCCACCTTTTGCCCCATTTTATCCACTTATTGCCCCATTTCATCCACATTTTGCCTCAATTTATCCACCTTTACCCCATTTTATCCGCATTTTGCCCCATTTTATCCACCTTTTGCCCCGTTTCATCTGCCTTTTGCCCCATTTTATCCTCATTTTACCCGGTTTCATCCACCTTTTGCCCCATTTCATGTCTTTTGCCCCATTTTATCCACCTTTTGCCCCATTTTATCCACTTATTGCCCCATTTCATCCACATTTTGCCCCAATTTATCCACCTTTTACCCCATTTTATCCACCTTTACCCCATTTTATCCACATTTTGCCCCATTTTATTCACCTTTTGCCCCATTTCATGTCTTTTGCCCCATTTTATCCACATTTTGCCCCAATTTATCCACCTTTTACCCCATTTTATCCACCTTTACCCCATTTTACACTTTTTGCCCTGTTTCATCCACCTTTTGCCCCGTTTCATGCCTTTTGCCCCATTTTATCCACATTTTGCCTCATTTTATCCACCTTTTGCCACAATTTATCCACCTTTACCCCATTTTATCTACATTTTGCCCCATTTTATCCATTTTTGCCCCGTTTCATCTGCCTTTTCCCCCTTTATCCACCTTTTGCCCCATTTTATCTGCCTTTTGCCCCATTTTATCTGCCTTTTGCCCCGTTTCATCTGTCTTTTGCCCCATTTTATCCACATTTTGCCCCATTTTATCCACCTTTTACCACCTTTTATCCACCTTTTGCCCCATTTTATCCACCTTTTGCCCCATTTTATCCACTTTTTGCCCCATTTCATCTGTCTTTTTGCCCCATTTCATCCACCTTTTGCCCTGTTTTATCCACCTTTTCCCCCCTTTATCCACCTTTTCCCCCTTTATCCACCTTTTGCCCCATTTCATCCACCCTTTGCCCCATTTCATCCACCTTTTTCCCTATTTTATCTGCCTTTTGCCCCGTTTTAACCACCTTTTGCCCCATTTTATCCACATTTTGCCCCATTTCACCCACCTTTTGCCCCATTTTATCCGCCTTTTGCCCCGTTTCATCCACTTTTTGCCCTGTTTCATCCATTTTTTGCCCCGTTATATTCACCTTTTGCCCCATTTTATCCACCTTTTGCCCCATTTCATCTGTCTTTTACCCCATTTTGTCCATCTTTTACCACGTTTTATCCACCTTTTGCCCCATTTCATCCACCTTTTACCCCATTTCATCCACCTTTTGCCCCATTTATCCACCTTTTGCCCCATTTATCCACCTTTTGCCCCATTTTATCCGCTCGACCTCATTCCCTGGTGGAAAATCCCTCACCGTTCCCTCTAAACACACCAAAACTGGGGGGGGGGGGTTCCTTCTTTGTCTTTATTCCCTAAAAAAAGAAGGAAAAAAGGTGTGAAATCGGGCAAAGCACTCGGAATGGCAAATTGGAGGCCTCCTGGGTTGGGATTTGGTTGAATTCCCAAAGGGTTTTCCGCGGGAAACAATTCCCAGTGAAGGCTTTTAGTGCTGGTTTTAAGTGGTTGTGATGGGACCTGAACCTCCTGTGCCTTCAGCTTGGCCACAGGGTCATAAAACTGAGATACTTTTCCCCAAATATGCCATAAAACTGGGATATTTTTCCCAAAAAACCTAAATCCTGAATATTTTTCCCCCAAAAAACCCTAAACCCAGGATATTTTCCACCAAAACCCCGTAAAACTGGGGTATTTTCCCCAAAAAAACATAAAACTGGGATATTTCCCCCCAAAACCTATAAAACTGGGTTATTTTCATAAAAAAAAAAAACATAAAACTGGTATATTTTCCCCAAAACCCATCAAACTGGGGTATTTTCCCCAAAAAACATAAAACTGGGATATTTTTCCCCCTAAAACCTATAAAACTGGGATATTTTATCAAAAAACCCATGAAACTGGAATATTTTCCCAAAAAAAAACATAATGCTGGCATATTTTTCCCAAAAAACATAAAACTGAGATATTTTTCCTCAAAAACCCGTTAAAACTGGGATATTTTACCCAAAAAAACATAAACCTGCCATATTTCCCCCCAAAAAACATAAAACTGGGGTATTTTTTTCCCAAAACCCATCAAACTGGGATATTTTCCCCCTAAAACCTATAAAACTGGGATATTTTATCAATTAAACCCATAAAACTGGGATATTTTCCCAAAAACCATAAAGCTGGGATATTTTTCCCCCTAAAACTTATAAAACTGGGATATTTTATCAATAAAACCCATAAAACTGGGATATTTTCCAAAAAAATCCCATCAAACTGGGATATTTTCCCCAAAAAACATAAAACTGGGATATTTTCCCAACAAACCCGTAAAACTGGGATGTTTTCCCCCAAAACCCATAAAACCAGGGTATTTTATCAAATAAACCCATAAAACTGGGATATTTTCCAAAAAAAAACTATAAAACTGGGATATTTTATGAATAAAACCCCTCAAACTGGGATATTTTCCCCAAAGAACATAAAACTGGGATATTTTTCCCAAAAAAAACCCTCAAACTGGGATATTTTCCCCAAAACCCCTCAAACTGGGATATTTTCCCCCCAAACCCCTCAAACTGGGATATTTTCCCCAAAAAACATAAAACTGGGATATTTTTCCCAAAAAAAACCCCTCAAACTGGGATATTTTCTCCAAAAAAACCCTCAAACTGGGATATTTTCCCCAAAACCCCTCAAACTGGGATATTTTCCCCAAAAAACATAAAACTGGGATATTTTTCCCAAAAAAAACCCTCAAACTGGGATATTTTCCCCCCAAACCCCTCAAACTGGGATATTTTCCCCAAAACCCCTCAAACTGGGATATTTTCTCAAAAAAAACCCATCAAACTGGGATATTTTCCCCAAAAAACATAAAACTGGGATATTTTTCCCAAAAAAACCCCTCAAACTGGGATATTTTCCCCAAAACCCCTCAAACTGGGATATTTTCCCCAAAAAACATAAAACTGGGATATTTTTCCCAAAAAAAACCCTCAAACTGGGATATTTTCCCCCCAAACCCCTCAAACTGGGATATTTTCCCCAAAACCCCTCAAACTGGGATATTTTCTCAAAAAAAACCCTCAAACTGGGATATTTTCCCCCCAAAAAACCCATCAAACTGGGATATTTTCCCCAAAAAACATAAAACTGGGATATTTTTCCCAAAAAAAACCCTCAAACTGGGATATTTTCCCCAAAACCCCCTCAAACTGGGATAATTTTCTCCCCAAAACCCCTCAAACTGGGATATTTTCCCCCCAAACCCATCAAACTGGGATATTTTCCCCCAAAACCCCTCAAACTGGGATATTTTCCCCAAACCCCTCAAACTGGGATATTTTCCCCCAAAACCCCTCAAACTGGGATATTTTCCCCAAACCCCTCAAACTGGGATATTTTCCCCCCAAAAAACCCCTCAAACTGGGATATTTTCCCCAAACCCCTCAAACTGGGATATTTTCCCCCAAAAACATAAAACTGGGATATTTTTCCCAAAAAAAAACCCTCAAACTGGGATATTTTCCCCCAAAACCCCTCAAACTGGGATATTTTCCCCAAAACCCCTCAAACTGGGATATTTTCTCAAAAAAAAAACCCTCAAACTGGGATATTTTCCCCAAAAAACATAAAACTGGGATATTTTTCCCAAAAAAAACCCTCAAACTGGGATATTTTCCCCAAAACCCCTCAAACTGGGATATTTTCTCCAAAAAAACCCTCAAACTGGGATATTTTCTCCAAAAAAAAACCTCAAACTGGGATATTTTCCCCAAAAAACATAAAACTGGGATATTTTTCCCCAAAACCCCTCAAACTGGGATATTTTCCCCCAAACCATCAAACTGGGATATTTTCCCCCAAAAAAACCCATCAAACTGGGATATTTTCCCCAAAAAACATAAAACTGGGATAATTTTCCCAAAAAAAACCCTCAAACTGGGATATTTTCCCCAAACCATCAAACTGGGATATTTTCCCCAAAAAACATAAAACTGGGATATTTTTCCCAAAAAAAACCCTCAAACTGGGATATTTTCCCCAAAAACCCCTCAAACTGGGATATTTTCCCCCAAAAAAACCCATCAAACTGGGATATTTTCCCCCAAAAACATAAAACTGGGATATTTTTCCCAAAAAAACCCCTCAAACTGGGATATTTTCCCCAAAACCCCTCAAACTGGGATATTTTCCCCCCAAACCCCTCAAACTGGGATATTTTCCCCCAAAAAACCCATCAAACTGGGATATTTTCCCCCTAAAACTTATAAAACTGGGATATTTTTCCCAAAAAAAAACCCTCAAACTGGGATATTTTCCCCAAAAAACCCATCAAACTGGGATATTTTCCCCAAAAAACATAAAACTGGGATATTTTTCCCAAAAAAAACCCTCAAACTGGGATATTTTCCCCAAAACCCCTCAAACTGGGATATTTTCCCCAAAAAACATAAAACTGGGATATTTTTCCCCAAAACCCCTCAAACTGGGATATTTTCCCCCAAACCATCAAACTGGGATATTCCCCCCCCAAAAAAACCCTCAAACTGGGATATTTTCCCCCAAAAAACCCATCAAACTGGGATATTTTCCCCCAAACCCCTCAAACTGGGATATTTCCCCCCCAAACCATCAAACTGGGATATTTTCCCCCAAAAAACCCATCAAACTGGGATATTTCCCCCCCCCAAAAAACCTCAAACTGGGATATTTTCCCCCCAAAACCCTCAAACTGGGATATTTCCCCCCAAAACCCCTCAAACTGGGATATTTTCCCCAAAAACCCCTCAAACTGGGATATTTTCCCTCCAAAACCCCTCAAACTGGGATATTTTCCCCCCCAAACCCCTCAAACTGGGATATTTTCCCCAAAAAACATAAAACTGGGATATTTTTCCCAAAAAAAACCCTCAAACTGGGATATTTTCCCCCAAAAACATAAAACTGGGATATTTTTCCCAAAAAAAACCCTCAAACTGGGATATTTTCCCCAAAAAAACATAAAACTGGGATATTTTTCCCCAAAAAACCCTCAAACTGGGATATTTTCCCCCAAAAAAACCCATCAAACTGTGATATTTTCCCCAAAAAACATAAAACTGGGATATTTTTCTCAAAAAAAACCCTCAAACTGGGATATTTTCCCCAAAAACCCTTCAAACTGGGATATTTTCCCCAAAAAACATAAAACTGGGATATTTTTCCCCAAAAAACCCTCAAACTGGGATATTTCCCCCCCAAAAAACCATCAAACTGGGATATTTTCCCCAAAACCCCTCAAACTGGGATATTTCCCCCCCAAAAAAAACCTCAAACTGGGATATTTTCCCCCCAAAACCCTCAAACTGGGATATTTCCCCCCAAAACCCCTCAAACTGGGATATTTTCCCCAAAAAACATAAAACTGGGATATTTTTCCCAAAAAAAACCCTCAAACTGGGATATTTTCCCCCCAAACCCCTCAAACTGGGATATTTTCCCCCAAATCCCCTCAAACTGGGATATTTTCCCCCCAAAACCCCTCAAACTGGGATATTTTCCCCCCAAACCCCTCAAACTGGGATATTTTCCCCCCAAACCCCATCCACCCTGGATATTTCCCGGGTTTCCATCCCAGCTCCGCCCTCAGAGCCGGAAAACATTCCGAGGGGGCCCGGAACGGTTTTCATCCCGAGGGCCGGACCCGGTGGCCTGGATTCTCCTCCCCGATATCCACTCCCTCTCCCCGATCCAGAATTTTCCACCCTTTCTCCTTCTCCTCCCGATCCCAAACAATTCCCAACTGGATGAGTCGAGTTTCCGCCCCCGGATGAGTCGGGAAGGACGGCCGAGGTGGAAAAGAGATGGGAAACTTTGGGTCCGATCCCTCCCTTTTCCAGGATGGGAAGGCTCTGGAATTTTTCTTGGAGCATCTGGAATTTTCTGGGATGGTTTGGCCGGGGCTGTCGAGCGATTCCAGAAAGAGCTTCGGGATATTTTTTCCCGGAGCTGCCCTCAGACTCCTCCTTGTGCCGGGATCGACCCCTTTTCCGTCGGGAATGACCTTTTCCATGGGCATTAAATGCCATTTCCATGCCTGGAAAACCTGCTCCCGGCAGGAATTCCATCTGGAATGATCCCATCCAAAGGTGGGATCATTCCATGGGCCCTTCCTTGCTGTGGTTTGAAGCCAATCCCAATTCCCCAACTCGGTTTTCCAGCTTTTGGGATGAATCCCGTTGCCACGGCATCGAGGATGCTGGGATTCCGAGGAGCCGGAGGGAGGTTTGGGATGAGAATTCCCAAAGAAACCTTGAGCTGGGGCTGATTTCAAACCATCTGAGGGATGTCAGGAGGCAGAATTCCCAGGATTCCCTCTCGGGATGAGCTGACAGGATGCGCATTCCGACTTCTTGCATCCCATGATGGCAAAATCCAACCCCAAGGGTCAGAACAGCCGCGGCGTTCCCATGACTTCTGCCCCATTCCGTACGGCTGGAATGCGGCCCCGCTGCCTCTCGAGCCCCGTTCCCATTATTCCTTCATTGAGGGCTTTTCCCTTTGGGATCAAACACCGGGAAGGGCCGGAGCTGAGCTCCTTTCCCTTGGGATGAGTCCGGAATGAGCAGCGATGGCGGCCAAAGAGCAGGGATCGCGCGGAATTGGCGTCTCCGAAGCGGTGCCGGGGTGGGATCCGACTCCTCCAGGCGAGTTGTCGCCTCTGAACTCCTCCCGGAGCCTTAAATCCGGGATGAATCCAGAGGAGCTGGAAAATCCCGGCCTTGGCTTTTCCTTGGAAAGGCAGAAAATGTGGGAAAACCCCAGTTCTACCCCAAAAAGAGCAGAATTCCGCTTAAATCGGCACAAAAGGGCTTTAAATCCCGTTTGGAATGAGGTTGTGAAGGGTTTTCTCCCCCGGGATGGATCAATCCCACCCAAATCCCGGTTTTCCTGGCTCTTCCGTGGTTGATTTTCCTTTTTGAGTTGCTTTTTTGGGTTTTCCACCTTTATGGTTTTTATTCAAATTATTGTCATTTTCCTTCTGATTCCCAAAATTCCCGTTTCAACTCTCCCAGTTTGGAGGCCAAACATTCCCCCCCCCCCCCCCCCACTCCCCCCCTTTCCATTCCCATCGGATCCTTTTCCCTAAATCCCACGAAACTCCGAGCCAAGCTTTGCTTTTCCTGGGATTAAATCCCAATCCGGAGCGTTTGGGCTCGATTTTTGCTGCAGAAAAAAGGCATTTTGGGATTTTCACCTCAACCCTTCCACCCCCCCCCCCCCCCAGCATCCATGGATCCGCTCCGGAATTCCGGCTCGCGCTCCGGGAAGGCCGATTTCACGCTTGGCTTCCCCCCTTGTGCCAAAAACCTTTGGATTTTCACCCAGACCAGGGATTAAATCCACTTTTTTTTTATGGGATAAAGTCATTCCCGGAGTTGTTTTTCCGGCTCCGAGAGCCCCAAACTCCTTTTATCCCTAAAAAAGGACAAATCCACTTGGATTTTCCCAGGGGTGGCTTCGTTTGGATGGAGTTTCGCCCGGGAATAACGACGGAGGAGCAATTAAAACCTCGATTAACGACCCAGAATCCGCTCGTCCTCGTGCCCGTTCCCGAATTCAGGCTGTAAAAAGTGGGATTGTTTATTCCCAGGGGATATTCCACCCCTTCCAATCCTTCTGCTGCCCCTCAGGGGGGCTCAAAAAACCCCTCTGGAATTCTCTCATCCCTTCTTTTCCTCCTTGTGCTCCATCCGGTGGGACAACGGTCGGAAAGGGATTGATTCCCATTCCGGGCTCCGTCATTCCCGTTCCCTCATCCCATCATTCCCATTGCCTCATCCCATCATTCCCATTCCCTCATCCCATCATTCCCATTCCCTCATCCCATCATTCCCATTGCCTCATCCCATCATTCCCATTCCCTCATCCCATCATTCCCATTCCCTCATCCCATCATTCCCATTGCCTCATCCCATCATTCCCATTGCCTCATCCCATCATTCCCATTCCCTCATCCCATCATTCCCGTTCCCTCATCCCATCATTCCCATTCCCTCATCCCATCATTCCCGTTCCCTCATCCCATCATTCCCATTCCCTCATCCCATCATTCCCATTCCCTCATCCCATCATTCCCATTCCCTCATCCCATCATTCTCATTGCCTCATCCCATCATTCCCGTTCCCTCGTCCCATCATTCCCATTGCCTCATCCCATCATTCCCATTGCCTCATCCCATCATTCCCATTCCCTCATCCCATCATTCCTGTTCCCTCATCCCATCATTCCCATTGCCTCATCCCATCATTCCCATTGCCTCATCCCATCATTCCCATTGCCTCATCCCATCATTCCCATTGCCTCATCCCATCATTCCCATTCCCTTATCCTATCATTCCCATTCCCTCATCCTATCGTTCCCATTCCCTCATCCCATCATTCCCATTGCCTCATCCCATCATTCCCATTCCTCATCCCATCATTCCCATTGCCTCATCCCATCATTCCCATTGCCTCATCCCATCATTCCCGTTCCCTCATCCCATCATTCCCATTCCCTCATCCCATCGTTCCCATTCCCTCATCCCATCATTCCCATTCCCTTATCCTATCATTCCCATTCCCTCATCCTATCGTTCCCATTCCCTCATCCCATCATTCCCATTGCCTCATCCCATCATTCCCATTCCTCATCCCATCATTCCCATTGCCTCATCCCATCATTCCCATTCCCTCATCCCATCATTCCCATTGCCTCATCCCATCATTCCCATTGCCTCATCCCATCATTCCCATTGCCTCATCCCATCATTCCCGTTCCCTCATCCCATCATTCCCATTCCCTCATCCCATCATTCCCATTGCCTCATCCCATCATTCCCATTGCCTCATCCCATCATTCCCATTCCCTCATCCCATCATTCCCATTGCCTCATCCCATCATTCCCATTGCCTCATCCCATCATTCCCATTCCCTCATCCCATCATTCCCATTCCCTCATCCCATCATTCCCATTGCCTCATCCCATCATTCCCATTGCCTCATCCCATCATTCTCATTGCCTCATCCCATCATTCCCATTCCCTCATCCCATCATTCCCATTCCCTCGTCCCATCATTCCCATTCCCTCATCCCATCGTTCCCATTGCCTCATCCCATCATTCCCGTTCCCTCATCCCATCATTCCCATTCCCTCGTCCCATCATTCCCATTGCCTCATCCCATCGTTCCCATTCCCTCATCCCATCATTCCCATTCCCTCATCCCATCGTTCCCATTCCCTCATCCCATCATTCCCATTGCCTCATCCCATCATTCCCATTCCCTCGTCCCATCATTCCCATTGCCTCATCCCATCGTTCCCATTGCCTCATCCCATCATTCCCATTCCCTCATCCCATCGTTCCCATTCCCTCATCCCATCATTCTCATTGCCTCATCCCATCATTCCCATTCCCTCGTCCCATCATTCCCATTGCCTCATCCCATCGTTCCCATTGCCTCATCCCATCATTCCCATTCCCTCATCCCATCATTCCCATTGCCTCATCCCATTGTTCCCATTCCCTCATCCCATCATTCCCATTCCCTCATCCCATCATTCCCATTCCCTCATCCCATCATTCCCATTCCCTCATCCCATCGTTCCCATTCCCTAATCCCATCATTCCCATTCCCTCATCCCATCATTCCCATTCCCTCATCCCATCGTTCCCATTCCCTCATCCCATCATTCCCATTGCCTCATCCCATCATTCCCATTCCCTCATCCCATCATTCCCGAGGTCCTCAGAACCCCCCATAGCTCAGGCAGGCAGGAATGATAGGAAAAACCGGGATGAGCACGGATTCAGGGAAGGATTTCCCCCCCCAGGCAGTGAGTTCTGTGATTCCCATCGGAATTCCCCAACGGCCGCGTTCCTTCTCCACATTCCCGTGGTGGATTCTTCCCGCTGAACCCATCCCAACCTCCCTCTGGATCTTTCATCCCAGAAATCCTTCCCAAACATCCTCCCTCATCCTCCTTGGCCTCTTTGGAACATCTCCGGAGCGTTCTCTTGGAATTGTTGGGCGAATCCGGCTTTCCCAGCGCCGAAGGAGCCCGGAATTCCCTCTTGGTGCATCATTCCCAGTCCCATCCGACCCAAATCCGGCCAAACTGGAGTTAAAAAGGGCCGTTTTTCCAACTCCACCAATCCCAAAGCTCATCCCAGCTTCCAGAGCTCCGGAACAGCCGGAGCTCCCTCTCCCATCCGTGTCTCCCACTCCGCCATTCCCGATTTTGGGATACAAAAGGGCTTTGGTGGAACCCACTCCTTCCGTAGCCTAAAGAGAATCCCAAGGGATGCGTCTCCGAGGCCCCGGAATTGGTTGGGAACGACGGAGCCTCCGTTAATTGGGAAGAGGGGACCCTGCTCTTGTCCCAAAGGAATCCCAGAGCGATCGCATCGGGAATTGGGATCCATTGGGAGAGTGGGAAGCACTGGGAAGGGGGTGGGATCTGTGCCGTCGGCTGCGGAATCCGATTGGAGGGCGCGGGGGGATCCCGGGAACGCCGCTCCCAGGCCTTTTTCCTGGGATTTAACCAAGTGGAGCTTGGAAAGTCTCTGGAGGGAGGTTTGGAGCCGCGGAATCTGCGGATCCCGGGTGGTGGGAATGGCAGCGCAGCCGGATTCGGCAATCCCATGGGATGGTCCCTCATTCCCATCTTTTAGAGGACCAAGGGCTTCCTGAAGGTGCCAATTCCCACTCTTGGGATACCCCGGATCGTTTATTAAAACCCCAAATCCCATCCCTGGAGAGGAACCACGCGGATTTCTTGGGAATGCCGAGCACCGGAACGTGGGATTTATCCTTTGCAATGGCTTCTTCCCCCTCTTTGTGTCCAGGTTGAGGCAATTCCAGTGCCAGAAAGGGCTGGAATGGGATATTTAAACCGGGAATTTGGGATCCGAGTGCTTGGGGGATGAAGAGGGAATTCCTTCCGGTCTTGGAATAATGGGAATGAAAGGTTCCCGTTTGGCTTTGCAGGGAGGATGGAGAACTGGAAGAAGGGGAACTGGAAGATGATGGAGGGGAGGAGGCCCAGGATCCTTCGGAATCCCAGGAGCGGAGTCGGAAGGAGAAGGCGGAGAAGCACCACAGCGATTCCGAGGAGGAGAAAGCCCATCGGAGGATGAAGCGGAAGCGTCGGAAAGAGAGGGAGAAGGAGAAGAGGAGATCCAAGAAGAAAAGGAAATCCAAGCACAAAGTGAGTCTTCCAGGTCCTCCGTAATCTGGGAATTCCACCTGGTCTTTCCGGAGAGTTGGAGGCTCTTCTTGGAGAGGAAGGGGGAGGTTCCTGGGATTCGGCTCCTCGACGCCTTCCGGCTCGGAGCGCCGGCTCCAGGGCTTGGAGAGGATCCTGGCAGCGGTCCCTGACCTCAGGGGGGGGAATTGTGGTGGAGTTGGGAATTCCGGTGGAGTTTGGGAATGACCCCGGAGTTGGGAATTGCCCTGGATTTGGGGAATGACCTGGGAGTTGAGGAATTGGGTTGGGGTTGGGGAATGACCTCGGAGTTGGGAATTGGGTTGGGAGTTGTGGTGGAGTTGGGGAGTGAGCTTGGAGTTGGGAATTGCCTTGGATTTGGGAATTGCCTTGGATTTGGGGAATTGCCTTGGATTTGGGGAATTGCCTTGGATTTGGGGAATTGCCTTGGATTTGGGGAGTGAGCTTGGAGTTGGGAATTGCCTTGGATTTGGGAATTGCATTGGAATTGGGGAGTTGCCTTGGAATTTGGGAATGATCTTGGAGTTTGGAAATGACTTTGGAGTTTGGGAATGACCTTGGAGTTTGGGAATTGTGTTGGATTTGGGGAATGACCTTGGACTTGGGAATTGCATTGGAATTGGGGAGTTGCCTTGGAGTTTGGGAATGACTTTGGAGTTTGGGAATGACCTTGGAGTTGGGGAATTGCCTTGGAGTGGGGAATTGAATTGGAAAATGACCTCGGACTTGGGAGTTGCCTTGGATTTGGGGAATGACCTTGGAGTTGGGAATTGCGGTGGAGTTGGGGAGTGAGCTTGGAGTTGGGAATTACCTTGGAATTGGGGAATTGCCTTGGAGATGGGGAATGACCTTGGAGCTGGGGAATTGGGTTGGAGTTTGGGAATTGCCTTGGAATTGGGAATTGTGTTGGAGTTGGGGAATGACCTCGGGCTTGGGAATTGCATTGGAATTGGGGAATTGCCTTGGATTTGGGGAATGACCTTGGAGTTGGGAATTGGGTTGGAATTGGGGAGTGAGCTTGGAGTTGGGAATTGCATTGGAATTGGGGAATTGCCTTGGAGCTGGGGAATGACCTTGGAGTTGGGAATTGCGGTGGAGTTGGGGGGTGACCTTGGGCTTGGGAATTGCCTGGATATGGGGAATTGTCTTGGATTTGGGCAATGACCTTGGAGTTGGGAATTGGGTTGGAATTGGGGAGTTGCCTTGGAGATGGGGAATGACCTTGGAGTTGGGAATGGTGTTGGAGTTTGGGAATGACCTTGGAGCTGAGGAATTGAGTTGGAGTTGGGGAATGACCTTGGACTTGGGAATTGCTTTGGAATTGGGGAGTTGCCTTGGATTTGGGGAATGACCTTGGAGTTGGGAATTGGGTTGGAATTGGGAATGACCTTGGAGTTTGGGAATGACCTTGGAGTTGGGAATTGCATTGGAGTTGAGGAATGACCTTGGAGCTGAGGAATTGGGTTGGAATTGGGGAATTGCCTTGGAGTTGAGGGAATCATCTCGGAATCTGAGGGAAATCAAATTTCTTGGGAACAAAAAGCAGGCACAGGGGGGGGTTGGGTGGGGGGGAGGTGGTTCCGCTCGGAATCCCGGCAGCGCCGTCGGGATCCACCCTGGAATTCCAGCCCAGCATTCCCATCCCTTCCAGCGCCACCCGTCCTCCAGCGACGACTTCTCCGACTACAGCGACGACTCCGACTTCAGTCCCGGAGAGAAGGGGCATCGGAAGTACCGGGAATACAGCCCCCCCTACTCTTCCGTGAGTACCTCCCGGTGGGTGGGGCCGGGGAGGAGGTTTTCCAGGTCCATCCGGCTCCAAAGCCTCGGTCTCAGCTCCTTGAGGTGGGATTTCGGTCTCCTCCGGAAGAAAATCATCCGGAATCCGGGTGGATGAAGACCCAACGGGGTTTGGGATCTTCTCAAAGGGTCCCTTTGGGCTGGTGACCACGTTCCGTACGGATCCGTCCCGGGGCCGGAGCTCCTGGTGACCTGGGGGGAGGAGCTGAAGGATTTCCAGCCAAGATGGCGCGGAATTAGGGGGAGAGGTTGGAATTCCTTGAGGGCAAAGAGGGCCTGGAGAGGTTGGGAATGAGGAGAGGTTGGAATTCTGGAGGGCAGAGGACCTGGAGAGGGATCTGGACCTTGAGAGGTTGGGAATGAGGAGAGGATGGAATTCTGGAGGACAAAGAGGACCTGGAGAGGTTGGGAATGAGGAGAGGATGGAATTCTGGAGGACAAAGAGGACCTTGAGAGGTTGGGAATGAGGAGAGGATGGAATTCTGGAGGACAAAGAGGACCTGGAGGGGTTGGGAACGAGGAGACGTTGGAATTCTTGAGGTCAAAGAGGACTTGGAGGGGTTGGAGAGGTTGGGAATGAGGAGAGGTTGGAATTCTTGAGGGCAGAGAGGACCTGGAGGGGTTGGGAATGAGGAGAGGATGGAATTCTGGAGGACAAAGAGGACCTTGAGAGGGATCTGGAGAGGTTGGGAGTGAGAAGATGTTGGAATTCTTGAGGGCAAAGGGATCTGGAGGGGTTGGAGAGGTTGGGAATGAGGAGAGGTTGGAATTCTTCAGGGCAAAGAGGACCTGGAGAGGGATCTGAAGACGTTGGAGAACTGTGGGTCCCTTCCAACTCAAGACATTCCATGATTCCATGAGTTTTGGGGTTGTCCTGTGGGGATGGAGTTGGATCCTTGTGGATCAACCCAAGACATTCCACAATTCCATGAGTTTTGAGGTTCTCCTATGGGACTGGGTCCTTGTGGGTCCTTTCCATTAATTTGGGGCTTATCCAGTGGGATTGAGGTTGGATCCTTATGGATCAACTCAAGACATTCCATCATTCCATGAGTTTTGGTCTTGATGATCCTTGTGGATCAACTCAAGACATTCCATGAGCTTTGGGGTTCTCCTGTAGGACTGAAGTTGGATCCTTGTGGATCAACCCAAGACATTCCATCATTCCATGAGTTTTGAGGTTCTCCTGTGGGACTGAAGTTGGATCCTTATGGATCAACCCAAGACATTCCATCATTCCATGAGTTTTGGGGTTCTCCTGTGGGATTGAGGTTGGATCCTTGTGGATCAACCCAAGACATTCCATCATTCCATGAGTTTTGAGGTTCTCCTGTGGGACTGAAGTTGGATCCTTATGGATCAACCCAAGACATTCCATCATTCCATGAGTTTTGGGGTTCTCCTGTGGGACTGGAGTTGGATCCTTGTGGATCAACCCAAGACATTTCATCATTCCATGAGTTTTGAGGTTCTCCTATGGGGCTGGAGTGGGATCCTTGTGGGTCCTTTCCATGAATTTGGGGGTTGTCCAGTGGGATTGAGGTTGGATCCTTATGGATCAACCCAAGTCATTCCATCATTCCATGAGTTTTGGGATTCTCCTATGGGACTGAAGTTGGATCCATGTGGACCAACCCAAGTCATTCCATCATTCCATGAGTTTTGAGGTTCTCCTGTGGGACTGAAGTTGGATCCTTGTGGTTCAACCCAAGTCATTCCATCATTCCATGAATTTGGGGGTTGTCCAGTGGGATTGAAGTTGGATCCTTGTGGATCAACCCAAGACATTCCATCATTCCATGAGTTTTGAGGTTCTCCTGTGGGACTGAAGTTGGATCCTTGTGGATCAACCCAAGACATTCCATCATTCCATGAGTTTTGGGATTCTCCTATGGGACTGAAGTTGGATCCATGTGGACCAACCCAAGTCATTCCATCATTCCATGAGTTTTGGGATTGTCCTGTGGGACTAAAGTTGGATCCACGTGGACCAACCCAAGACACTCCAGGAATTCCGGGCGGGGGGGGAGGGTGGGGTTTGGAATGCTTGGGCTGGATGAAGAGCTCGGGATCGTTTCCGTCCCCTCTAACGTCTCCCCCTCTCCCAAAGTCCCACCAGCAGTATCCGTCCTCTCACAGCGCTCCGCTGCCCAAGAAGAGCTATTCCAAGCTGGAAAGCAAGAATTATGGGATGTACGAGGAGTACGAGGCCGAGGAGTTCGGGCACTACGAGGTGGAAGAGGACGAGGAGATGGCGAAGGACGAATACGACGACTTCGCCAAAGAGCTCAACCAGTACCGAAGGGCCAAGGAGGGGTCGCATCGCGGGCGAGGTGCGTCCGGGGCGACAGGGAGAGGGGCTCCTGGGTGGGGTGGGATGGGTGGAAAAGGGCACTCCTGGGGGGAAAAGGGCAGTCCTGGAGGAGAGGTCCTCATGGAGGGGGTGGTAAAGGCCATTCTTGGGTGGAAAAGGCCATTCTTGGGTGGAAAAGGCCATTCCTGGATGGAAAAGGCCATTCCTGGATGGAAAAGGCCAGTCCTGGAGGACACATCCTCATGGAAGGGGTGGAAAAGGCCATTCTTGGGTGGAAAAGGCCAGTCCTGGAGGACACATCCTCAGGTAAGGGGTGGAAAAGGCCATTCTTGGGTGGAAAAGGCCATTCTTGGGTGGAAAAGGCCAGTCCTGGATGGGAAAGGCAATTCTTGGGTAGGAAAGGCCATTCCTGGAGGACACATCCTCGTGGAGGGGTTGGAAAAGGCTGTTCTTACTTGGAAAAGGCCATTCCTGGAGGACACATTCTCATGGAAGGGGTGGAAAAGGCCATTCTTGGGTGGAAAAGGCCAGTCCTGGAGGACACATCCTCGGGGAAGGGGTCAGAGGGGTTGGAAAAGGCCATTCTGGATTGGAAAAGGCCGTTCCTGGAGGACAGGTCCACAGGGAAGGGTTGGAAAAGGCCATTCTTGGGTGGAAAAGACCATTCCTGGAGGTCACATCCTCATGGAAGGGATGGAAAAGGCCATTCCTGGTTGTTAAAGGCAATTCCTGGAGGCCACATCCTCATGGGAGGGATGGAAAAGGCCATTCCTGGTTGTTAAAGGCCATTCCTGGTTGTTAAAGGCCATTCCTGGTTGGAAAAGGCCATTCCTGGAGGTCACATCCTCATGGAAGGGATGGAAAAGGCCATTCCTGGAGGAGAGGTCCTCATGGAGGGATGGAAAAGGCCGTTCTTGGTTGGAAAAGACCATTCCTGGAGGTCACATCCTCATTGAAGGGATGGAAAAGGCCATTCCTGGTTGTTAAAGGCCATTCCTGGAGGCCACATCCTCATAAAAGGGACGGAAAAGGCCATTCCTGGAGGTCACATCCTCATTGCAGGGATGGAAAAGGCCATTCCTGGTTGTTAAAGGCCATTCCTGGAGGTCACATCCTCATGGAAGGGATGGAAAAGGCCATTCCAGGTTGGAAAAGGCCATTCCTGGAGGTCACATCCTCATTGAAGGGATGGAAAAGGCCATTCCTGGTTGTTAAAGGCCATTCCTGGAGGCCACATCCTCATAAAAGGGACGGAAAAGGCCATTCCTGGAGGTCACATCCTCATTGCAGGGATGGAAAAGGCCATTCCTGGTTGTTAAAGGCCATTCCTGGAGGCCACATCCTCATGGAAGGGACGGAAAAGGCCATTCCTGGTTGGAAAAGGCCATTCCTGGTTGGAAAAGGCCATTCCTGGTTGTTAAAGGCCGTTCCTGGAGGCCACATCCTCATGGAAGGGATGGAAAAGGCCATTCCTGGTTGTTAAAGGCCATTCCTGGAGGTCACATCCTCATGGAAGGGATGGAAAAGGCCATTCCTGGTTGTTAAAGGCCATTCCCAGAGGCCAGGTCCTCCTGGAGAGGTTTGAAAGGAGGTGGAGAAGACCATTCCCAGAGGCCGAGCCCTGAGGGCTGCCTCTGCTCCCATCCCTTTCCAGGCGGGCGTGGGCGGGGCCGGCCGTTCCGAGGGCGCGGCGGGATGCGCGGCGGGATGCGCGGCGGGATGCGCGGGCCGGGCCGAGGCGGCCGCGGGCGCGGCAGAGGGGACCATCCCGACGAGGACGACGAGACCTACGACGAGGAGAACGAGGTGGGAGAAGCTCCCGGGGGGCTTCCCAAGGGGCTTCCAGGGGCTTCCCAGGGATGGGAATGGTGGTTGTCCGGGATGAGGGCGCGGGGGGCGCGCGGGGGGCGCGTGGGGGCTTCGCTGAGGAGTTCCCCCCCACCCACCCCGGGTTGGGTCCCGCTCGCAGTACGGGGAGAACGAGGAACCCCTGGGAGATGAGGACTACGATGAGTATTCCAAGGAATTGAACCAGTACCGGAGGAGCAAAGAGAGCAGAGGCCGCGGTGAGATGGGTGGGGTGGGAGGGGTGGGGTGGGGTGGGATGGGATGGGTGGGGTGGGATGGATGGGATGGGTTGGGGTGGGATGGGATGGGATGGGATGGGATGGGATGGGATGGGATGGGATGGGATGGGATGGGAGGGGATGGGTGGGGTGGGGTGGGGTGGGTGGGGATGGGATGGGATGAGATGGGAATGGGATGGGATGGGAGGGGATGGGATGGGATGGGATGGGATGAGTGGGGTGGGGTGGGGTGGGATGGATGGGATGGGATGGGATGGGATGGGTGGGGTGGGATGGGATGGGTGGGGTGGGATGGATGGGGTGGGAGGGGATGGGTGGGGTGGGTGGGATGGGATGGGATGGGATTGGGTGGGGTGGGATGGGATGGGGTGGGATGGGTTGGAGATGGGTCGGGGTGGGATGGGATGGGATGGGATGGGATGGGATGGGATGGGATGGGATGGGATGGGATGGGATGGGATGGGATGGGGTGGGGTGGGGTGGGATGGGATGGGATGGGATGGGGTGGGATGGGTGGGGTGGGATGGGATGGGATGGGATGGGATGGGATGGGATGGGATGGGATGGGATGGGTTGGAGATGGGATGGGATGGATGGGGTGGGATGGGATGGGGTGGGATGGGATGGGATGGGATGGGTGGGGTGGGATGGGATGGGATGGGATGGGATGGGTGGGGTGGGATGGGATGGGATGGGGTGGGATGGGTGGGGTGGGATGGGATGGGATGGGGTGGGATGGGTGGGGTGGGATGGGATGGGATGGGGTGGGATGGGTTGGATTGGAGATGGGATGGGATGGGGTGGGGTGGGATGGGATGGGATGGGATGGGATGGGATGGGTTGGAGATGGGATGGGATGGATGGGGTGGGATGGGATGGGATGGGATGGGATGGGATGGGATGGGATGGGTTGGGTTGGAGATGGGATGGATGGGATGGGATGGGATGGGATGGGATGGGATGGGATGGGATGGGATGGGTTGGGTTGGAGATGGGATGGGATGGGATGGGATGGGATGGGATGGGATGGGATGGGATGGGATGGGATGGGATGGGATGGGATGGGATGAGATGGGATGGGATGGATGGGATGGGATGGGATGGGATGGGATGGGATGGGATGGGTTGGGTTGGAGATGGGATGGGATGGGATGGGATGGGATGGGATGGGATGGGATGGGATGGGATGGGATGGGTTGGGTTGGAGATGGGATGGGATGGGATGGGGTGGGGTGGGATGGGATGGGATGGGTTGGGTTGGAGATGGGATGGGGTGGGGTGGGGTGGGATGAGATGGGATGGGATGGGATGGGTTGGAGATGGGATGGGGTGGGATAAGATGGGATGGGATGGGGTGGGTTGGGGTGGGGATGGGATGGGATGAGATGGGATGGGATGGGATGGGATGGGATGGGATGGGATGGGATGGGATGGGATGGGATGGGATGGGATGGGTGGGGTGGGGTGAGGTGGGGTGGGATGTGATGGGATGGGATGGGATGGGATGGGATGGGTGGGATCAGATGAGATGGAATGGGGTGGGATGGAGATGTGGGGATAGGTTGGGATTGGATGGGATGGGATGGGGTGGGATGGAGATGTGGGAAGTGGAGTGGTGGGATGGGTTGGGGTGGGTGGGATCAGATGGGATGGGATGGGAGGAGATGGCATGGATGGGATGGGATGGGATGGGGTGGAGATGTGGGTGGGATGGGATGGGATGGATGGGATGGAGATGGAGATGTGGGGTGGGACGGAGTGGAATGGAAACTCCATGGAAGGAGGGGCATTAAGAAGGAAGGGGCCCTGTTCCAGGGTTAAACCGAGGCCGCGGGCGCGGGCCCAGGGGAAGAGGGAACAAAGGAATGGGCAGAGGGCGAGGCCGAGGAGGAAACCGGAGCGGGATGGGGAAAGGAGGAGGTGGGAACGACGACGACGATTACTACGACGAGGACATGGGGGTGAGAGAGCCTCTGCTGGAGGCCACGTCCTGGTGGAAGGGGTGGAGGGGGTGGAAAAGGCCATTCCAGGTTGGAAAAGGCCATTCCTGGAGGACACATCCTCGTGGAAGGGATGGAAAAGGCCATTCCTGGTTGGAAAAGGCCATTCCTGGAGGACACATCCTCATGGAAGGGATGGAAAAGGCCATTCCAGGTTGGAAAAGGCCATTCCTGGAGGTCACATCCTCATGGAAGGGATGGAAAAGGCCATTCCTGGTTGGAAAAGACCAGTCCTGGTGGGAAAAGGCCAGTCCTGGAGGACGTTTCCTCATGGAAGGGGTCCAAGGGGTTGGAAAAGACCATTCCTGGTTGGAAAAGGCCATTCCTGGAGGACACATCCTCATGGAAGGGGTCTGAGGGGTTGGAAAAGGCCATTCCTGGTGGGAAAAGGCCATTTCTGGAGGCCACATCCTCATGGAAAGGATGGAAAAGGCCATTCCAGGTTGGAAAAGGCCATTCCTGGTTGGAAGAGGCCATTCCTGGAGGCCACATCCTCATGGAAAGGATGGAAAAGGTCATTCCTGGTTGGAAAAGGCCATTCCTGGTTGGAAGAGGCCCTTCCTGGAGGCCACAGGTGGTGTTTCCCTCCCGGAAGTGGCAGCACAGGAAGTTCTAAGTTGATCCCATCCTTCGGATTCCCAATCCCTTGAGCCCCACCACAACCTCCTTCCCGTAGGACGGAGGAGGCGTCGGGAATTACCGCCGGAACGAGCACGAGAAACCCCACCAACAGTCAGACAAGAAGGGGAAGGTCATCTGCAAGTACTTCGTGGAAGGTCGATGCACCTGGGTAAGGAATTCCTTCCGGAATATTCCCTCCTTCCCCTCCCAGAACCTTCCCGGAAGCCATCGAGGTCTGGATTTCCCCAGATTCCGGGTGGGATTGGTCCCCAAAAGGCTTTTGGGGAAGGTTCCTCCTCTCCTTGGCCATCCTTGGGTGTGTTTGGGGTCATCGAGGGTCAGTTTGGGGTCAGTGGTGGTCCCATCCCGGGGTTATCCCGACGTTATCCCGACAGGGCGACCACTGCAACTTCAGCCACGACATCGAGCTCCCGAAGAAACGGGAGCTGTGCAAGTTCTACATCACCGGATACTGCGCCCGCGCGGAAAACTGTCCCTACATGCACGATATCCTTTGGGAATGGCGCGATCCCGGCGCCAGGCGCCGTGTTCCTGGGGGAGAAAGTGCCCTTCCGGGAGGAGAGATCCTCAGGGAAGGGGTGGGAAGGGTTGGAAAAGGCCATTCCTGGTGGGAAAAGGCCATTCCTGGTGGGAAAAGGTCATTCTTGGTGGGAAAAGGTCATTCCTGGTGGGAAAAGGTCATTCCTGCTTGGAAAAGGCCATTCCTGGTGGGAAAAGGCCATTCCTGGTGGGAAAAGGTCATTCTTGGTGGGAAAAGGTCATTCCTGGTGGGAAAAGGTCATTCCTGCTTGGAAAAGGCCATTCCTGGTGGGAAAAGGTCATTCCTGCTGGGAAAAGGCCATTCCTGGTGGGAAAAGGTCATTCCAGGTGGGAAAAGGTCATTCTTGGTGGGAAAAGGTCATTCTTGGTGGGAAAAGGTCATTCCTGGTGGGAAAAGGCCATTCCTGGTCGGAAAAGGCCATTCCTGGTGGGAAAAGGTCATTCCTGGTGGGAAAAGGCCATTCCTGGTCGGAAAAGGTCATTCCTGGTGGGAAAAGGCCATTCCTGATGGGAAAAGGCCATTCTGGGTGGGAAAAGGCCATTCCTGGTGGGAAAAGGTCATTCCTGCTTGGAAAAGGCCATTCCTGATGGGAAAAGGCCATTCCTGGTGGGAAAAGGCCATTCCTGGTCGGAAAAGGCCATTCCTGGTGGGAAAAGGTCATTCTTGGTGGGAAAAGGCCATTCCTGGTGGGAAAAGGCCATTCCTGGAGGGAAAAGGTCTTTCCTGGTGGAAAAAGGCCATTCCTGCTGGGAAAAGGTCATTCCTGGTGGGAAAAGGTCTTTCCTGGTGGGAAAAGGTCATTCCTGGTGGGAAAAGGGCATTCCTGGTGGGAAAAGGGCATTCCTGGTGGGAAAAGGGCATTCCTGGTGGGAAATGGCCATTCCTGGTGGGAAAAGGCCATTCCAGGTGGGAAAAGGTCATTCCTGGTGGGAAAAGGTCTTTTCTGGTGGGAAAAGGTCATTCCTGCTTGGAAAAGGCCATTCCTGATGGGAAAAG
Source organism: Tapera naevia (assembly GCA_033556795.1). NCBI lineage: Eukaryota > Metazoa > Chordata > Aves > Cuculiformes > Neomorphidae > Tapera > Tapera naevia. The sequence continues at coordinate 21,735 of JAUMJJ010000706.1, read as the reverse complement.
GTCATTCCTGGTGGGAAAAGGTCATTCTTGGTGGGAAAAGGTCATTCCTGGTGGGAAAAGGGCATTCCTGTTTGGAAAAGGCCATTCCTGGTGGGAAATGGTCATTCCTGGTGGGAAAAGGTCTTTTCTGGTGGGAAAAGGTCATTCCTGCTTGGAAAAGGCCATTCCTGATGGGAAAAGGTCATTCCTGGTGGGAAAAGGTCATTCCTGGTGGGAAAAGGTCATTCCTGGTGGGAAAAGGCCATTCCTGCTTGGAAAAGGCCATTCCTGATGGGAAAAGGTCATTCCTGGTGGGAAAAGGTCATTCCTGGTGGGAAAAGGCCATTCCTGGTGGGAAAAGGTCATTCCTGGTGGGAAAAGGCCATTCCTGATGGGAAAAGGCCATTCCTGATGGGAAAAGGCCATTCCGGGTGGGAAAAGGCCATTCCTGGTGGGAAAAGGTCATTCCTGCTTGGAAAAGGCCATTCCTGGTGGGAAAAGGTCATTCTTGGTGGGAAAAGGTCATTCCTATTGGGAAAAGGTCATTCCTGGTGGGAAAAGGTCATTCCTGGTGGGAAAAGGCCATTCCTGATGGGAAAAGGCCATTCCTGATGGGAAAAGGCCATTCCGGGTGGGAAAAGGCCATTCCTGGTGGGAAAAGGTCATTCCTGCTTGGAAAAGGCCATTCCTGGTGGGAAAAGGTCATTCTTGGTGGGAAAAGGTCATTCCTATTGGGAAAAGGTCATTCCTGGTGGGAAAAGGTCTTTCCTATTGGGAAAAGGCCATTCCTGGTGGGAAAAGGCCATTATTGGTGGGAAAAGGCCATTCCTGGTGGGAAAAGGTCATTCCTGGTGGGAAAAGGTCATTCCAGGTGGGAAAAGGTCATTCCTGGTGGGAAAAGGTCATTCCTGGTGGGAAAAGGCCATTCCTGGTGGGAAAAGGTCATTCCTGGTGGGAAAAGGTCATTCCAGGCGGGAAAAGGTCATTCCTGGTGGGAAAAGGTCATTCCTGGTGGGAAAAGGCCATTCCTGGTGGGAAAAGGTCATTCCTGATGGGAAAAGGTCATTCCTGGTGGGAAAAGGTCATTCTTGGTGGGAAAAGGTCATTCCTGCTGGGAAAAGGTCATTCCTGGTGGGAAAAGGCCATTCCTGCTTGGAAAAGGCCATTCCTGATGGGAAAAGGTCATTCTTGGTGGGAAAAGGCCATTATTGGTGGGAAAAGGCCATTCCTGCTTGGAAAAGGCCATTCCTGATGGGAAAAGGCCATTCCTGGTGGGAAAAGGCCATTCCTGCTTAGAAAAGGCCATTCCTGATGGGAAAAGGTCATTCTTGGTGGGAAAAGGCCATTTTTGGTTGGACAAGGCCATTCCTGGTTGGAAAAGGCCATTTCTGGTTGGGAAGGTTCATTCCTGGTTGAAGAGGTCCTCATGGAAGGGATGGAAAAGGCCATTCCTGGTTGGAAAAGGCCATTCCTGGTGGGAAAAGGCCATTCTTGGTTGGAAAAGGCCGTTCCTGGAGGACAGGTCCTTGTGGAAGGGGTCAGAGGTGTTGGAAAAAGCCATTTGTGGTTGGAAAAGACCATTCTTGGAGGACAAGTCGTCATGGAAGGGATGGAAAAGGCGATTCCTGGTTGGAAAAGGCCATTCTTGGCTGGAAAAGGTCATTCCTGGAGGACAGAACCTCGTAGAAGGGGTGGGAAAGGCCATTCCTGGTGGGAAAAGGTCATTCCTGGTGGACACATCCTCATAGAAGGGGTCAGAGGGGTTAGAAAAGACCATTCCTGGTTGGAAAAGGCCATTCCTGGTGGGAAAAGGCCATTCCTGGTTGGAAAAGGCCATTCCTGGTGGGAAAAGGCCATTCCTGGTTGGAGAGGTCCTCATGGAAGGGATGGAAAAGGCCATTCCTGGGTGGAAAAGGTCATTCTTGGGTGGAAAAGGCCATTCCTGGAGGGAAAAGGCCATTCCTGGAGGCCCCGGGCTGCGAAGGGCTGGAAGGGCATCGGGAACATCTCGAGCTCCTTAACGTTCCGTACGGGATTTCCCGTGCAAGCTGTTCCACACCACCGGCAGCTGCGTCAACGGCGACGACTGCATGTTCTCCCACGACCCCCTCACCGAGGAGACCCGGGAGCTCCTGGACAAGGTGTGGGGTGGGAAGGGCAGGGGATTCCCTCTTCCCACCACCCGGAATTCCTCCCGGGAGAAGGGCTTTTCTCCCATCTCCATCCTCTCCGCAGATGTTGGCGGACGACGCGGAAGCCGGCGCCGAGGACGAGAAGGAAGTGGAAGAGCTGAAGAAACAAGGCATCAACCCTCTTCCCAAACCCCCTCCCGGCGTGGGATTGCTTCCCACTCCCCCTCGACCTCCTCCAGGCCCTCCAGCTCCAAATTCTCCCAACGGAAGAACCATCCCAGGAGGTCCTCCGGGACCTCCGGCGCTCCCGGCTCCGGGACCGCAGCTTCCGGCGCCGCCGCCGCCGCCGCCGCACGAGCCGTTGTCTCCTCAGCAGCAGGAGATGTACAAGAAGATCCCCTCCCTCTTCGAGATCGTGGTGCGGCCCACGGGGCAGCTGGCGGAGAAACTGGGAGTCAGGTGGGAATTCTGGGATGGGAGCGGGGGATTGGGAATGAGGGGGGCGGAGCTTGGGGTGGGGAGGGGGGAGAAGGGTGAGGGAGGAGCCTGGGAAAGGGGGTTCTGCTTGGGTTTGGGGTCCTGGTGATTGGAGAACCTGGTGTGGGTCCTGCTGGGAAGGGGGAGTGGGGATGGTTGGGATGGGAATGGTGGGATTTGGGATGGGAATGGTGGGATTTGGGATGGGAATGGGGATTTTTGGGGTGGGAATGGGGATTTTTGGGGTGGGAATGGGAGATTTGGGGTCCAGTGGGGATTTTGGTTGGAAATGTTGGGGGAGAAAGGAGTTTCTCCTCATTTTTGGGATCCAGGTGCCTGGAGAACCCGGTGTCCATCCTTCTGGAAGTTGGAATGGGAATTTTTGGGATGGGAATGGTGGGATTTGGGATGGGAATGGGGATTTTTGGGGTGGGAATGGGGATTTTTGGGGTGGGAATGGGAGATTTGGGGTCCAGTGGGGATTTTGGTTGGAAATGTTGGGGGAGAAAGGAGTTTCTCCTCATTTTTGGGATCCAGGTGCCTGGAGAACCCGGTGTCCATCCTTCTGGAAGTGGGAATGGGAATTTTTGGGCTGGGAATGGGGATTTTTGGGATGGGAATGGGAGATTTTGGTTCCAGTGGGGATTCTGGTTGGAAATGTTGGGGGAGAAAGGAGTTTTTCCTCATTTTTGGGATCCAGGTGCTTGGAGAACCCTTTGTCCGCCCTTCTGGGAGTGGGAATGGGAATTTTTGGGATGGGAATGGGGATTTTTGGGATGGGAGTGTTGATTTTTGGGCTGGGAATGAGGATTTGGGGTCCAGTGGGGATTTTGGTTGGAAATGTTGGGGGAGAAAGGAGTTTCTCCTCATTTTTGGGATCCAGGTGCCTGGAGAACCCGGTGTCCATCCTTCTGGAAGTGGGAATGGGAATTTTTGGGCTGGGAATGGGGATTTTTGGGCTGGGAATGGGGATTTTTGGGCTGGGAATGGGGATTTTTGGGCTGGGAGTGTTGATTTTTGGGATGGGAATGGGAGATTTTGGTTCCAGTGGGGATTCTGGTTGGAAATGTTGGGGGAGAAAGGAGTTTCTCCTCATTTTTGGGATCCAGGTGCTTGGAGAACCCTTTGTCCACCCTTCTGGGAGTGGGAATGGGAATTTTTGGGATGGGAATGGTGGGATTTGGGATGGGAATGGGAGATTTGGGGTGGGAATGGGAGATTTGGGGTCCAGTGGGGATTTTGGTTGGAAATGTTGGGGGAGAAAGGAGTTTCTCCTCATTTTTGGGATCCAGGTGCCTGGAGAACCCGGTGTCCATCCTTCTGGAAGTGGGAATGGGAATTTTTGGGCTGGGAATGAGAATTTTTGGGCTGGGAATGGGGATTTTTGGGATGGGAGTGTTGATTTTTGGGATGGGAATGGGAGATTTTGGTTCCAGTGGGGATTCTGGTTGGAAATGTTGGGGGAGAAAGGAGTTTCTCCTCATTTTTGGGATCCAGGTGCTTGGAGAACCCTTTGTCCGCCCTTCTGGGAGTGGGAATGGGAATTTTTGGGATGGGAATGGGGATTTTTGGGATGGGAGTGTTGATTTTTGGGCTGGGAATGAGGATTTGGGGTCCAGTTGGGAATTTTGGTTGGAAATGTTGGGGGAGAAAGGAGTTTCTCCTCATTTTTGGGATCCAGGTGCCTGGAGAACCCGGTGTCCATCCTTCTGGAAGTGGGAATGGGAATTTTTGGGCTGGGAATGGGGATTTTTGGGCTGGGAATGGGGATTTTGGGGCTGGGAATGGGGATTTTTGGGATGGGAGTGTTGATTTTTGGGATGGGAATGGGAGATTTTGGTTCCAGTGGGGATTCTGGTTGGAAATGTTGGGGGAGAAAGGAGTTTCTCCTCATTTTTGGGATCCAGGTGCTTGGAGAACCCTTTGTCCGCCCTTCTGGGAGTGGGAATGGGAATTTTTGGGATGGGAATGGTGGGATTTGGGATGGGAATGGTGGGATTTGGGATGGGAATGGGGATTTTTGGGGTGGGAATGGGGATTTTTGGGGTGGGAATGGGAGATTTGGGGTCCAGTGGGGATTTTGGTTGGAAATGTTGGGGGAGAAAGGAGTTTCTCCTCATTTTTGGGATCCAGGTGCCTGGAGAACCCGGTGTCCATCCTTCTGGAAGTGGGAATGGGAATTTTTGGGCTGGGAATGGGGATTTTTGGGATGGGAATGGGAGATTTTGGTTCCAGTGGGGATTCTGGTTGGAAATGTTGGGGGAGAAAGGAGTTTCTCCTCATTTTTGGGATCCAGGTGCTTGGAGAACCCTTTGTCCGCCCTTCTGGGAGTGGGAATGGGAATTTTTGGGATGGGAATGGGGATTTTTGGGATGGGAGTGTTGATTTTTGGGCTGGGAATGAGGATTTGGGGTCCAGTGGGGATTTTGGTTGGAAATGTTGGGGGAGAAAGGAGTTTCTCCTCATTTTTGGGATCCAGGTGCCTGGAGAACCCGGTGTCCATCCTTCTGGAAGTGGGAATGGGAATTTTTGGGCTGGGAATGGGGATTTTTGGGCTGGGAATGGGGATTTTGGGGCTGGGAATGGGGATTTTTGGGATGGGAATGAGGATTTTTGGGGTGGGAATGGGAGATTTGGGGTCCAGTGGGGATTCTGGTTGGAAATGTTGGGGGAGAAAGGAGTTTCTCCTCATTTTTGGGATCCAGGTGCCTGGAGAACCCGGTGTCCATCCTTCTGGGAGTGGGAATGGGAATTTTTGGGATGGGAATGGTGGGATTTGGGATGGGAATGGCAGATTTGGGGTCCAGTGGGGATTTTGGTTGGAAATGTTGGGGGAGAAAGGAGTTTCTCCTCATTTTTGGGATCCAGGTGTCTGGAAAACCCGGTGAGCGTTCTTCTGGAAGGGGGAATTGGAATTTTGGGTTGGGAATGGTGGGATTTGGGATGGGAATGGTGGTTTTTGGGCTGAGAATGGTGATTTTGGGGAGATCTTAGGTCCAGTGGGGATTTTGGTTGGAAATGTTGGGGAGAAAGAAGTTTCTCCTCATTCTGGGGATCCAGGTGCCTGGAAAACCCGGTGTCCATCCTTCTGGAAGTGGGAATGGGAATTTTTGGGCTGGGAATGGGAATTTTTGGGCTGGGAACGGGGATTTTTGGGCTGGGAATGGGAATTTTTGGGCTGGGAATGGGAATTTTTGGGCTGGGAATGGGGATTTTACTGGGAATGGGGATTTTTGGGCTGGGAATGAGGATTTTTGGGCTGGGAACAGGGATTTTTGGGCTGGGAATGGGAATTTTTGGGCTGGGAATGGGGATTTTTGGGCTGGGAATGGGAATTTTTGGGCTGGGAACGGGGATTTTTGGGCTGGGAATGGGAATTTTTGGGCTGGGAATGGGGATTTTTGGGCTGGGAATGGGGATTTTTGGGCTGGGAATGAGGATTTTTGGGCTGGGAATGGGAATTTTTGGGCTGGGAATGGGAATTTTTGGGCTGGGAATGGGGATTTTTGGGCTGGGAATGGGAATTTTTGGGCTGGGAATGAGAATTTTTGGGCTGGGAATGGGAATTTTTGGGCTGGGAATGGGGATTTTTGGGCTGGGAATGGGAATTTTTGGGCTGGGAATGGGGATTTTTGGGCTGGGAATGGGGATTTTTGGGCTGGGAATGAGGATTTTTGGGCTGGGAATGGGAATTTTTGGGCTGGGAATGGGAATTTTTGGGCTGGGAATTAGAATTTTTGGGCTGGGAATGGGAATTTTTGGGCTGGGAATGAGGATTTTTGGGCTGGGAACGGGGATTTTTGGGCTGGGAATGGGAATTTTTGGGCTGGGAACGGGGATTTTTGGGCTGGGAATGAGGATTTTTGGGCTGGGAATGGGAATTTTTGGGCTGGGAATCGGAATTTTTGGGCTGGGAACGGGGATTTTTGGGCTGGGAATGGGAATTTTTGGGCTGGGAATGAGAATTTTTGGGCTGGGAACGGGGATTTTTGGGCTGGGAATGGGAATTTTTGGGCTGGGAATGGGAATTTTTGGGCTGGGAATGGGGATTTTTGGGCTGGGAAAGGGAATTTTTGGGCTGGGAATGGGGATTTTTGGGCTGGGAATAAGGATTTTTGGGCTGGGAAAGGGAATTTTTGGGCTGGGAATGGGAATTTTTGGGCTGGGAACGGGGATTTTACTGGGAATGAGGATTTTTGGGCTGGGAATGAGGATTTTTGGGCTGGGAAAGGGAATTTTTGGGCTGGGAATGGGGATTTTTGGGCTGGGAATAAGGATTTTTGGGCTGGGAAAGGGAATTTTTGGGCTGGGAATGGGAATTTTTGGGCTGGGAACGGGGATTTTACTGGGAATGAGGATTTTTGGGCTGGGAATGAGGATTTTTGGGCTGGGAACGGGGATTTTTGGGCTGGGAATGAGGATTTTTGGGCTGGGAATGGGAATTTTTGGGCTGGGAATGAGAATTTTTGGGCTGGGAATGGGGATTTTTGGGCTGGGAACGGGAATTTTTGGGCTGGGAATGGGGATTTTTGGGCTGGGAATGGGGATTTTTGGGCTGGGAATGGGAATTTTTGGGCTGGGAATGGGGATTTTTGGGCTGGGAATGGGAATTTTTGGGCTGGGAATGGGGATTTTTGGGCTGGGAATGGGAATTTTGGGGCTGGGAATGAGGATTTTTGGGCTGGGAATGGGAATTTTTGGGCTGGGAATGGGAAGTTTTGGGCTGGGAACGGGGATTTTACTGGGAATGGGGATTTTTGGGCTGGGAATGAGGATTTTTGGGCTGGGAATGGGAATTTTTGGGCTGGGAATGGGAATTTTTGGGCTGGGAATGGCAAACAAAAGCAGACTTTCCCCTTTTCCCCCTCCTTCCAGGCATCCGGGGCCCCCTCCGCCGCGATTCCCTGGCCCAGGGGGTCCCCCGGGGCCGCTGCACCCGGAAATGCATCCGGAGCTGCATCCCGACCTGCATCCCGAGATCCACCCGGAGCTGCATCCCGAAATGCATCCCGACATGGCCATGGGACCGGGAATGAATCCTGGGCCTCCCATGGGTCCCGGGCCCCCCATGATTCCCTACGGACCCGAGGATTCGCCGCATTCCGGAATGATTCCGCAGGGCCCTCCGGCCCCGGGGTTCTACGAGAGCTTCTACCAACAACAGGAAGGGCTGGAGCTGGAGCACGGAATGTTGGGAGAGCCAGGTGGGTGTCTGGGATTCTGGGAATTGGGGAATGGGGGTGGGATTGGGGGATATGGGGGTTGGGATTAGGGAATTTGGGGAGGGATTAGGGAATGGGAGGGTGGGATTAGGGAGTGGGGGGGTGGGATTAGGGAATGGGGTGGGATTGGGGAATGGGGAGGTGGGTTTGGGGAGTGGGGTGGGATTAGGGAATGGAATGGGAGGGTGGGATTAGGGAATTTGGGGAGGGGATTGGGGAATGAGTGGGTGGGGTTGGGGAATGGGGGGTGGAATTAGGGAATGGGGGTGGGATTGGGGAATTTGGGGAGGGGATTGGGGAATGAGAGGGTGGGGTTGGGGAATGGGGGTGGGATTGGGGAATGAGGGTGGGATTGGGGGATATGGGGAGGAGATTGGGGAATGAGGGGGTAGGATTGGGGAATATCGGGAGGAGATTGGGGAATATGGGGGGAAGTAGGGAATTGGGGGAATTGGGGAATGAGGGGGGGATTGGGGAATATGGGGGGAATTGGGTAATTTGGGGGGGGAATTGGGAATTTGAGGTGGAATTGGGGAATGAGGGGGGAATTGGGGAATATGGGGGGGGATTGGGGAATTTGGGGGGAGATTGGGGAATTTGGGGTGGAATTGGGGAATTTGAGGGGGAATTGGGGAATATGGGGTGGAATTGGGGAATATGGGGCAGGGATTGGGGAATGAGGGGGGGGAATTGGGGAATATGGGGGGGGAATTGGGGAATATGGGGCAGGGATTGGGGAATGAGGGGGGAGTTGGGGAATATGGGGGGGGAATTGGGATATTTGGAGGGGAAATGGAGAATATGGGATGGGAATTGGGGAATGGGGGTGGGAATTGGGGAATGAGGGGGGGAATTGGGTAATTTGGGGTGGAATTGGGGAATTTGAGGGGGAATTGGGGAATGGGGGCGGGAATTGGGGAATATTGGGGGGAATTGGGGAATGAGGGGGGGAATTGCGTAATTTGGGGTGGAATTGAGGAATTTGAGGGGGAATTGGGTAATTTGGGGTGGAATTGGGGAATATTGGGGGGAATTGGGGAATGAGGGGGGGAATTGCGTAATTTGGGGTGGAATAGGGGAATTTGAGGGGGAATTGGGGAATGGGGGCGGGAATTGGGGAATATTGGGGGAATTGGGGAATGAGGGGGGGAATTGGGTAATTTGGGGGGGAATTGGGGAATTTGAGGGGGAATTGGGGAATGGGGGCGGGAATTGGGGAATATTGGGGGGAATTGGGGAATGAGGGGGGGAATTGGGTAATTTGGGGTGGAATTGAGGAATTTGAGGGGGAATTGGGTAATTTGGGGTGGAATTGGGGAATTTGAGGGGGAATTGGGGAATATGGGGTGGAATTGGGGCCTGTAGGGGGGGAACTGGAATTTTCAGGGGAAGGAATTGGGAAATAAGGGGGAGGAACTGGGAAATAAAGAGGAGGAATTAGGAAAAATGAGGAAACCCCCCCGGCTCCTTCGGGATTTGGGTGCAACTGGGAAGGGATTCTCTTGGCAGAGGATTACGGGGGCTACGAGGAGATGGAAGGAGCTCCGGGAGAGCACCTCTTCCCGGATCCAGCCCTGGATCCCGAGGCTCTGTGTGAGGGGGCTTTGCCGAAGGCTGCGGGCGGAATTCCCGATTTCCTGCCGTCGGCACAACGGGCCCTTTTCCTGAGGCTCCAGCAGAAGCAGCAGGAGGACGAGGAGAGGGCGCGGAGGGCGGCCGAGGGCTCGAGGCCGGAGCGGGAGAACGAGGAAGGCACGTGGGAAAAGGAGGAGGGAGGTGGGAAAAGGAGGAGGGAGGTGGGAAAAGGAGGGAGGAGGAGGAGCTGCTCCCGGATCTGACCTGTCCGGGAGGTGGGATCGATGGGAAAAGGAGGGGGGGGGGGAGTGGAGAAAAGAGGAGGGGGTGGGATTGGGAGTTGGGGGTGGGATTAAGGGAATTTGGGGTGGGATTAGGGGATGGGGTGGGATTAGGGGATGGGGATTAGGGAATTTGGGGTGGGATTAGGGGATGGGGTGGGATTAGGGGATGGGGATTAGGGAATTTGGGGTGGGATTAGGGGATGGGGTGGGATTAGGGGATGGGGATTAGGGAATTTGGGGTGGGATTAGGGGACGGGGTGGGATTAGGGGATGGGGATTAGGGAATTTGGGGTGGGATTAGGGGATGGGGGTGGGATTAGGGAATTTAGGGGTTGAATTAGGGAATTTGGGGTAGAATTAGGAAAAATGGGATGGAATTAAGAAATATGGGGTGGAATTAGGAAATATGGGGTGGAATTTGGGAATTTGGGTTGGAATTAGGGAACAAGGGTGTGGAATTAGGGGATGAGGGCGTGGAATTAGGAAATATAGGGTGGAATTTGGGAATTTGGGTTGGAATTAGGGGATGAGGGGGTGGAATTAGGAAAAATGGGGTAGAATTGTGAAATATGGGGTGGAATTAGGGAATTTAGGGGTCGAATTAGGAAATATGGGGTGGAATTTGGAAATTAGGGGTGGAATTTGGGAATTTGGGTTGGAATTAGGGGACGAGGGGCTGGAATTAGGGGATGAGGGGGTGGAATTAAGAAATATGGGGTGGAATTAGGGGACGAGGGGCTGGAATTAGGGGATGGGGGCTGGAATTAGGGGACGAGGGCGTGGAATTAGGGGATGGGGGGCTGGAATTAGGGGATCAGGGGCTGGAATTAGGGGACGAGGGGCTGGAATTAGGGGATGGGGGCTGGAATTAGGGGATCAGGGGCTGGAATTAGGGGACGAGGGGCTGGAATTAGGGGATGGGGGCTGGAATTAGGGGACGAGGGCGTGGAATTAGGGGATGGGGGGCTGGAATTAGGGGATCAGGGGCTGGAATTAGGGGACGAGGGGCTGGAATTAGGGGATGAGGGGCTGGAATTAGGGGACAATGGGCTGGAATTAGGGGATGGGGGCTGGAATTAGGGGATCAGGGGCTGGAATTAGGGGACGAGGGGCTGGAATTAGGGGACGAGGGGCTGGAATTAGGGGATGAGGGCTGGAATTAGGGGACGAGGGGCTGGAATTAGGGGATGAGGGGCTGGAATTAGGGGATGAGGGGCTGGAATTAGGGGATGGGGGCTGGAATTAGGGGATGAGGGGCTGGAATTAGGGGACGAGGGGCTGGAATTAGGGGATGGGGGGCTGGAATTAGGGGATGAGGGGCTGGAATTAGGGGACGAGGGGCTGGAATTAGGGGATGAGGGGCTGGAATTAGGGGATGAGGGGCTGGAATTAGGGGATGGGGGCTGGAATTAGGGGATGAGGGCTGGAATTAGGGGACGAGGGGCTGGAATTAGGGGATGAGGGGCTGGAATTAGGGGATGAGGGGCTGGAATTAGGGGACGAGGGGCTGGAATTAGGGGATGAGGGGCTGGAATTAGGGGACGAGGGGCTGGAATTAGGGGATGGGGGCTGGAATTAGGGGACGAGGGGCTGGAATTAGGGGACGAGGGGCTGGAATTAGGGGATGAGGGGCTGGAATTAGGGGATGGGGGCTGGAATTAGGGGACGAGGGGCTGGAATTAGGGGACGAGGGGCTGGAATTAGGGGACGAGGGGCTGGAATTAGGGGATGAGGGGCTGGAATTAGGGGATGAGGGACTGGAATTAGGGGACGAGGGGCTGGAATTAGGGAACAATGGTGTGGAATTAGGGGACGAGGGGAATTCCAGCTGGGAATTCCGTGGTGGGAGCGACGGGCTGAGCTCTGGCTCCTCTGGCCGTCGCCTCGGCTGGAATTCCCGTTCACCCCCCCCATCCCTCTCTCCGCAGGCGATCCCGGGAACTGGTACTCGAGCGACGAGGACGAGGGCGGGAGCAGCGTCACCTCCATCCTGAAAAGCCTCCGGCAGCAGAGCTCGAGCCGCCCTCATTCCCAACCTCCCCACGGCGAGCCCGGAGCTCCGTCGGGAATGCCGGACCCTCGTCTCCACAAATCCCAGGCGGGAAGCAGCGGGCGCCCGGCCGATCCGCGCTTACGCGATCCCAGGCTTTCCCGCTCGGCGGATCCTTCCGGAACAGCTCTCCAAGGGGATTCCATTCCCAACGACCCTCGGTTGGCGCGACACCTTCCCGGCTCGGTTCCCAAAGCGGATGCTCCTCCTTCCGGCGGCGTTCCCAAAGCCTCCCTGCTTCCCGAGGAGGAGGAAGGAGAGAGGGCTCTTCGGGATAAACCCATCCCCATCCCATTGGATGCTCTTCCGGGTCATTCCCTGCGGGATCCGCGTTCCCAGCTCCAACAGTTCAGCCACATCAAGAAAGACGTCGTCCTCCACAAGCCCAACTTTTCCCGGATGATCCTGTGGAGTCCGGAAGACCTGATCCCTCTTCCCATCCCGAAACAAGAGTTCATCCCCATCCCGGCCGCTCTCCAATCCCTTCCCACCCTCGATCCTCGCCTCGGCCGTTCCCAACCGGCCCTTTCCGATCCCCGGCAGCGAGCGGGAACGCCGCAGGGCGATCCCAACCCTTCTTCCGGCTCCGCTCTCCCGGATTTCGAGCTCCTTTCCCGAATCTTAAAAACCGTCAACGCCGCCGGCGACAAACCCAGCGACCCCCGGGTCAGGAAAGCTCCCGTTGATCCCAGATTGCAAAAAACGACGGATCCGGGTGGTCCTCGGCATTCCCTACTTCCGGAAGCGGCATCCGGGGGCGATTCCAGCCCGGCCATCGCTCCCTACGATCCGCGGTTGAGCAAAGGCGGAGGTCAAAGCAGCGTCCTCAGCGCCATCAGCCTCTACGATCCCAGGACTTCCGGGACGGGAAGCAAAGCTTCCGATTCTCCCAACGAATCTTCCAGCAGATCTTCGGAATCCGGGAAAAGCTCAGCCAAATCCAAGGAACCTCTGTTTGTCCGACGTTCCGCTTTGGAACAACCGGACGCGGAGAAGGCGAGCGCCGAATCCGCCACGGACAGGTACAACAGCTACAACCGGCCTCGCGTCAAAGCCGCCGCTTCCGGCGCCGCTCCCGCTCCGGATACGGCTTCCCAACCCGCTATCCATAACCTTCCGGTCCCTTCCGTCTACGGGATGGTCAAACCCAGCTCCAAATCGGGAACGGGAAGTCCTTTTGCCGGGAACAGCCCGGCCCGGGACAGCGAGCAACAGGACGCCGCTTCCCTCAAGGATGTCTTCAAGGGCTTCGATCCCACGGCTTCTCCCTTTTGCCAGTAGGGAATTCCATCAAATCCACCCCGGCGCTTCCCGGCGTCGGGAATTCCGTCGGTTCCAGGGGGGTTCCGGCTTCTTTGGTCACCTTGGAATTCCAAAAACGCTCGCTTTAGGCCTAAAAAGGGGTTGAAGTTCCAAGGCTTCGCGTCTGGAGATGCCCAGGATGGATCCGCGCTTCCCAGTGTTGGGAATTTCATGGATTTGAAGGGATTTCAGGCTTGTTTGGTTCCTTTGGAATTCCAAAATCACTCATTTTAGGCCTAAAACATCTTGAAATTCCAAGGCTTCGCGTCTGGAGATTCCCAGGACGGATCCGCTCTTCCCAATATTGGGAATTCCATCAATTTGAGGGGATTTCAGGCTTATTTGGCTCCTTTGGAATTCCAAAATCACTCATTTTAGGCCTAAAACGTCTTGAAATTCCAAGGCTTTGCGTCTGGAGATTCCCAGGACGGATCCGCGCTTCCCAGTGTTGGGAATTCCATCAATTTGAGGCGATTTCAGGCTTATTTGGCTCCTTTGGAATTCCAAATTAGACCTGGAATTGCTTGAAATTCCAACACTCCACATTTGGAGATCCCCAAGATGAATCTGTGTTCCCAGTATTGGGAATTCCGTCGGTTCCAGGGGGGTTCCGGCTTCTTTGGTCACCTTGGAATTCCGAAAACGCTCGCTTTAGGCCTAAAAAGGGGTTGAAGTTCCAAGGCTTCGCGTCTGGAGATGCCCAGGATGGATCCGCGCTTCCCAGTGTTGGGAATTCCATTGATTTGAGGAGATTTCAGGCTTATTTGGTTAATTTGGAATTCCAAAATCACTCATTTTAGGCCTAAAACGTCTTGAAATTCCAAGGCTTTGCGTCTGGAGATTCCCAGGACGGATCCGCTCTTCCCAATATTGGGAATTCCATCAATTTGAGGGGATTTCAGGCTTATTTGGCTTCTTTGGAATTCCAAAAACACTCATTTTAGGCCTAAAACATCTTGAAATTCCAAGGCTTCGCGTCTGGAGATTCCCAGGACGGATCCGCGCTTCCCAGTGTTGGGAATTCCATTGATTTGAGGCGATTTCAGGCTTATTTGGCTCCTTTGGAATTCCAAATTAGACCTGGAATTGCTTGAAATTCCAAGACTCCACATTTGGAGATCCCCAAGATGAATCTGTGTTCCCAGTATTGGGAATTCCGTCGGTTCCAGGGGGGTTCCGGCTTCTTTGGTCACCTTGGAATTCCGAAAACGCTCGCTTTAGGCCTAAAAAGGGGTTGAAGTTCCAAGGCTTCGCGTCTGGAGATGCCCAGGATGGATCCGCGCTTCCCAGTGTTGGGAATTTCATGGATTTGAAGGGATTTCAGGCTTATTTGGTTCCTTTGGAATTCCAAAATCACTCATTTTAGGCCTAAAAGGGGTTGAAATTCCAAGGCTTCGCGTCTGGAGATCCCCAAGACGAATCCGCTCTTCCCAATAGTGGGAATTCCATCAATTTGAGGGGATTTCAGGCTTATTTGGTTACCTTGGAATTCCAGAATCACTCATTTTAGGCCTAAAACGTCTTGAAATTCCAAGGCTTTGCGTCTGGAGATTCCCAGGATGGATCCGCGCTTCCCAGTGTTGGGAATTCCATCAATTTGAGGCGATTTCAGGCTTATTTGGCTCCTTTGGAATTCCAAATTAGACCTGGAATTGCTTGAAATTCCAAGACTCCACATTTGGAGATCCCCAAGATGAATCTGTGTTCCCAGTATTGGGAATTCCGTCGGTTCCAGGGAGGTTCCGGCTTCTTTGGTCACCTTGGAATTCCAAAAACGCTCGCTTTAGGCCTAAAAAGGGGTTGAAGTTCCAAGGCTTCGCGTCTGGAGATGCCCAGGATGGATCCGCGCTTCCCAGTGTTGGGAATTTCATGGATTTGAAGGGATTTCAGGCTTGTTTGGTTCCTTTGGAATTCCAAAATCACTCATTTTAGGCCTAAAACATCTTGAAATTCCAAGGCTTCGCGTCTGGAGATTCCCAGGACGGATCCGCTCTTCCCAATATTGGGAATTCCATCAATTTGAGGGGATTTCAGGCTTATTTGGCTCCTTTGGAATTCCAAAATCACTCATTTTAGGCCTAAAACGGGTTGAAATTCCAGGGCTCCACATTTGGAGATTCCCAGGAGGGATCCGCGCTTCCCAGTGTTGGGAATTCCATCAATTTGAGGCGATTTCAGGCTTATTTGGCTCCTTTGGAATTCCAAATTAGACCTGGAATTGCTTGAAATTCCAAGACTCCACACTTGGAGATCCCCAAGATGAATCTGTGTTCCCAGTATTGGGAATTCCGTCGGTTCCAGGGAGGTTCCGGCTTCTTTGGTCACCTTGGAATTCCAAAAACGCTCGCTTTAGGCCTAAAAAGGGGTTGAAGTTCCAAGGCTTCGCGTCTGGAGATGCCCAGGATGGATCCGCGCTTCCCAGTGTTGGGAATTCCATTGATTTGAGGAGATTTCAGGCTTATTTGGTTAATTTGGAATTCCAAAAACACTCATTTTAGGCCTAAAACGTCTTGAAATTCCAAGGCTTCGCGTCTGGAGATTCCCAGGACGGATCCGCGCTTCCCAGTGTTGGGAATTCCATTGATCTGAGGGGATTTCAGGCTTATTTGGTTAATTTGGAATTCCAAAATCACTCATTTTAGGCCTAAAAGGGGTTGAAATTCCAGGGCTCCACATTTGGAGATTCCCAGGACGGATCCGCGCTTCCCAGTGTTGGGAATTCCATTGATTTGAGGCGATTTCAGGCTTATTTGGCTCCTTTGGAATTCCAAATTAGACCTGGGATGGCTTGAAATTCCAAGACTCCACATTTGGAGATCCCAAATCCAAATCCACACATCCCAATGTTGGGAATTCCGTCGATTTGAGGCGATTTCAGGCTTAATTGGCTTCTTTGGAATTCCAGAAATGTTCATTTTAGACCTGGAATGGCTTGAAATTCCAAGGCTCCACATTTGGGGATTCCCAAGACGAATCCGCGCTTCCCAACGTTGGGAATTCCATCGATTTGAGGGGATTTCAAGCTTATTTGGCTCCTTTGGAAATCCAAATGAGACCTGGAATGGCTTGAAATTCCAAGGCTCCACATTTGGAGATCCCCAATCCAAATCTGCGCTTCCCAGTGTTGGGAATTCCATCGACTTGAGGGGATTTCAGGCTTATTTGGTTCCTTTGGAATTCCCAAATCGCTCATTCTAGAGCTGGAATGGCTTGAAATTCCAAAGCTCCACATTTGGAGATCCCAAATCCAAATCCACACTTCCCAACGTTGGGAATTCCGTCGATTTGAGGGGATTTCAGTCTTATTTGGTTCCTTTGGAATTCCAAAATCACTCATTTTAGGCCTAAAAGGGTTTTAAATTCCAAGGCTTCGCATCTGGAGACGCCCAGGACGGATCCGCGCTTCCCAATGTTGGGAATTCCATCAATTTGAGGCAATTTCAGGCTTAATTGGTTCCTTTGGAATTCCAGAAATGTTCATTTTAGACCTGGAATGGCTTGAAATTCCAAGGCTCCACATTTGGGGATTCCCAAGACGAATCCACGCTTCCCAACTTTGGGAATTCCATCGATTTGAGGGGATTTCAAGCTTATTTGGCTCCTTTGGAATTCCAAATGAGACCTGGAATGGCTTGAAATTCCAAGGCTCCACATTTGGAGATCCCCAATCCAAATCTGCGCTTCCCAGTGTTGGGAATTCCATCGACTTGAGGGGATTTCAGGCTTATTTGGTTCCTTTGGAATTCCCAAATCGCTCATTCTAGAGCTGGAATGGCTTGAAATTCCAAGGCTCCACATTTGGAGATCCCAAATCCAAATCCACACTTCCCAACGTTGGGAGTTCCTTCGATTTGAGGGGGTTTCAGTCTTATTTGGTTCCTTTGGAATTCCAAAATGACTCATTTTAGGCCTAAAAGGGTTTTAAATTCCAAGGCTCCGCATCTGGAGACGCCCAGGACGGATCCGCGCTTCCCAATGTTGGGAATTCCATCAATTTGAGGCAATTTCAGGCTTAATTGGTTCCTTTGGAATTCCAGAAATGTTCATTTTAGACCTGGAATGGCTTGAAATTCCAAGGTTCCACATTTGGGGATTCCCAAGACGAATCCACGCTTCCCAACGTTGGGAATTCCATCGATTTGAGGGGATTTCAGGCATATTTGGCTCCTTTGGAATTCCCAAACCCCTCACTTTAGGCCTAAAACACCTCGGAATTCCCACGCTCCGCGTTTCCTGGAATTCCTGCATCGCTGGGCTCAGTTTTACCCCGGAATTCCCGGAAAATCTTTCCATTCTTGCTCTTTTTTCTACAATTCCACGTGGCAAATGGGGGAAAAATCATGGAAAACTCATCAACCCCCCCAAAATTCCACTCTGGGAAGAGTGGGGGGAGGGGCCAGCCTTGCTTTTCCGTTGGATTTTGCTTTATTTTTGGGAAAATTCCAGATTTTGACGCCGTTTCTTGGAGAGTTTTTTTCAGGAAAACTGGGAAAAAGCCCGGAATTGTCGCAGGCCCCGAAATTCCAGGCGGGAAAACGAAAAAAATAAGAGGAAGAGATGCAATTATTTATATTCTTGGAATTAAATTATTCAGCCCAAATCCAATTTTGTGCCCAAAAAGGGCCTTTTTTTTCCCCAAAATTGTTTTTTTTCCCCAAAATCGTTGTTTTTTCCCCAAAATCCTTTTTTTTTTTCCCAAAATCCTTTTTATTTCCCCCAAAATCCTTTTTATTTCCCCCAAAATCCTTTTATTTCCCCCAAAATCCTTTTTTTTTCCCCCAAAATCCTTTTTTTTTCGTTCCAAGGATTTTTCCAAATGGAAAAAAGGGAGGGAAAAAAAAAAACCACCTGGAAAATTGCCCCAAATTCTTCTTTTTCCCCCTCTTTTTGTCGCTCCTTCGAATCCAATGGGATTTTCCCAACCCCTCGTTCCCACCCCCACCCCCCCCCCAGGACTTTTTCCCATCGCGTTCCGAGGGGTCGGAACGGGAATTTTTTTGTAAAAGGCTTTGTTATTTCAGTTTTTTAGGGATAATGGAACATTAAAAAAAAAAAATAAACCTGGAGCTGGGAGCTGGAAGGGGGAGGGGGGGTGGGAATTCTGCCCTTGGAAGAGGGGGGAATTCTGCCCCTTGGAAAGGGCTGGAATTCTGCCCCTGGAGGGGTTGGAATTCTGCATCTTGGAAAGGGCTGGAATTCTGCCTCTTGGAGGGGTTGGAATTCTGCCCTTTGGAAGAAGTGGGAATTCTGTCCCTGGATGAGGTGGGAATTCTGCCCGTGGAGGGGTTGGAATTCTGCCCCTTGGAAAGGGCTGGAATTCTGCCCCTTATAAGAGGTGGGAATTCTGCCCCTTGGAAGAAGTGGGAATTCTGCCCCTGGAAGAGGTGGGAATTCTGCCCCTTGGAAAGGGCTGGAATTCTGCCCCCTGGAGGGGTTGGAATTCTGCATCTTGGAAAGGATGGGAATTCTGCCCTTTGGAAGAGGTGGGAATTCTGCCTCTGAAGGGGTTGGAATTCTGCATCTTGGAAGAGGTGGAAATTCTGCCCCTTGGAGGGGTTGGAATTCTGCCCTTTGGAAGAAGTGGGAATTCTGTCCTTTGGAAGAGGTGGGAATTCTGCCCCTGGAAGAGGTGGAAATTCTGCCCCTTGGAAAGGGGGGGAATTCTGCCCTTTGGAAGAGGTGGGAATTCTGCCCCTTGGAGGGGTTGGAATTCTGCCCCTTGGAAAGGGCTGGAATTCTGCCTCTTGGAGGGGTTGGAATTCTGCCCTTTGGAAGAAGTGGGAATTCTGTCCCTGGATGAGGTGGGAATTCTGCCCCTGGAGGGGTTGGAATTCTGCCCCTTATAAGAGGTGGGAATTCTGCCCCTTGGAAAGGGCTGGAATTCTGCCTCTTGGAGGGGTTGGAATTCTGCCCTTTGGAAGAAGTGGGAATTCTGTCCCTGGATGAGGTGGGAATTCTGCCCCTGGAAGGGTTGGAATTCTGCCCCTTATAAGAGGTGGGAATTCTGCCCCTTGGAAGAAGTGGGAATTCTGCCCTTTGGAAGAAGTGGGAATTCTGCCCCTTGGAAAGGGCTGGAATTCTGCCCCCTGGAGGGGTTGGAATTCTGCATCTTGGAAAGGATGGGAATTCTGCCCTTTGGAAGAGGTGGGAATTCTGCCTCTGAAGGGGTTGGAATTCTGCATCTTGGAAGAGGTGGAAATTCTGCCCCTTGGAGGGGTTGGAATTCTGCCCCTTGGAAAGGGCTGGAATTCTGCATCTTGGAAAGGGTGGGAATTCTGCCCTTTGGAAGAAGTGGGAATTCTGCCCCTGGAAAGGGTTGGAATTCTGCCCCTGGAAAGGGTGGGAATTCTGCCCCTTGGAGGGGTTGGAATTCTGCCCCTGGAAAGGGTGGGAATTCTGCCCTTTGGAAGGGGTGGGAATTTTGCCCCTGAAGGGGTTGGAATTCTGCATCTTGGAGGGAGGGGTGGGAATTCTCCCTTTGGAAGGGGTGGGAATTCTGCCCCGGGGGGGGCAGCGAGGAGCGGTTGTAATAAAGGTGTAAATATGGAGTCGGCTTTGGGGGGACTGGATGGGACCCCGAGATGGGAATTGGGGGGGGGGGGGGGGGGTGGGGGGGTTTGGGGGTGCGGGGGGATTTGGGGGTTCAGGAAGGGGTTGGGATGGGAGGGGTGGGGGTGGGGTCGGGATGGGGGGGGTTGGGGTGAGGGGGGTTTGGGGGTGCAGGGGGGTTTGGGAGGGGGATTTGGGATGGATTTGGGGGTGCAGGGGGAGGTTGGGGTGAGGGGGGGTTTGGGAGGGGGATTTGGGGCGGATTTGGGGGTGCAGGGGGAGGTTGGGATGGGGTTTGGGGGTGGATTTGGGGGTGGGGTCGGGATGGGGGGGTTGGGGTGCAGGGGGGGTTTGGGGGTGCAGGGGGGGTTGGGATGAGGGGGGGTTGGAGTAGGGGGGGTTTGGGGGTGCAGGGGGGTTTGGGAGGGGGATTTGGGGTGGATTTGGGGGTGCAGGGGGAGGTTGGGGTGCAGGGGGGGTTTTGGGGGTGCAGGGGGGTTGGGATGGGGGGGTTTGGGGGTGGATTTGGGGGTGGGGTCGGGTTGGGGGGTTGGGGTGCAGGGGGGGTTTGGGGGTGCAGGGGGGGTTGGGATGAGGGGGTTGGGGGTGGATTTGGGGGGGTTCGGGGAGGTTGGGGTGAGGGGGGGTTGGAGTAGGGGGGTTTGGGGGTGCAGGGGAGGTTGGGAGGGGGATTTGGGGTGGATTTGGGGGTGCAGGGGAGGTTGGGGTGAGGGGGGGTTTCAGGGTGCAGGGGGTGTTTTGGGGTGCAGGAGGGGTTGGGATGGGGGGGTTGGGGGTGGATTTGGGGGTGCAGGGGGAGGTTGTGCTGAGGGGGGTTGGGGGTACAGGGGAGGTTGGGGTGAGGGGGGTTTCGGGGTGCAGGGGGGTTTGGGAGGGGGATTTGGGGCGGATTTGGGGGTGCAGGGGGAGGTTGGGGTGAGGGGGGGGTTGGGGTGCAGGGGAGGTTGGGGTGAAGGGGGGTTGGGGGTGCGGGGGGCTTGGGATAGGGGGTTTGGGGGTGGGGGTAGGGTCGGGATGGGGGGGTTTTGGGGTGCAGGGGAGGTTGGGATGAGGGGGTTGGGGGTGGATTTGGGGGTGCAGGGGGAGGTTGGGGTGAGGGGGGGGTGGGATGGGGGGGTTGGGGGTGGATTTAGGGTGCGGGGGAGGTTGGGGTGGGGGGGTTTGGGGGTGGAGGAGGAGGTTGGGATTTGGGGTGCAGGGGGGGATTTGGGGGTTCAGGAAGGGGTTGGGATGGGGGTTTGGGAGGGATCTGGGGGTACAGAGAGGGTTTGGGGGGGCCTGAGGGTGGAGTTTGGGGGTGCAGGGGGGGATCTGGGGTGCAGGAAGGGGCTGGGATGGGGGGGTTGGGGGTGGATTTTGGGGGCGCCGGGGGGGGGGGGGTGACCCAGTTCCCCCCAGTACCCTCAGACCTTCCCAGTCTTTCCCAGTCCCTCCAATCTCCCTTCCCAGTGCATCCCACTACTCCCAATCCTCCCAGTTCCCCTCAGTCCCTCCCAGTGCTCCCAGGCCATCCAGTCCCTCCCAGTGCTCCCAGTTTCCCTCAGACCCTCCCAGTTCCCTCCCAGTGCTCCCAGTCCCCTCCCAGTTCCCCTCAGTCCCCACGCTACTCCCGGTAACCCAGTTTCCCCCAGTCCCTCCCAGTCCCCTCCCAGTTCCCTCCCAGTCCCCCTCAGTCCCTCCCAGTCCCCCCTCAGTCCCTCCCAGTGCTCCCAGTCCCCTCCCAGTCCCTCAAGTCACTCCCAGTGCACCCAGTCCCCTCCCAGTTCCCCCTCAGTCCCTCCCAGTGCTCCTAGTCCCCTCCCAGTTCCCCTCAGTCCCCTCCCAGTCCCTCCCAGTCCCGTCCCCACCGGAACGATCGTCTTCTGCCTAAATAAGGCGCTGGCGGATGAAGCGGGGGAAGGGGGGGGGGGGGGATGTGGTTTTGGGGTCTCCCCTTTCTTTTAGGGGGGGTCCCCAAATTTCGGGGGGGGGGCAATCACTCGGGACCCCCCCAGAGTTGTGGCACAGCGAGGTTTTATTGGGGGGGGGGCACAGGATTCTGGGGGGACCCCAAGATTTGTAATGGAGAGGCTCAAATACAGAATAGGAGGGGGGGGTCTGGTTTTGGGGTCTCCCCTTTCTTTTGGGGGGGTCCCCAAATTTCG